>OV884003.1:38625621-38898358 GCA_930367185.1 Myathropa florea
AAAATATGTATGTTATTGTGCGATACACATATTTTTTCTCAAAAACGGTAAGTCTGGCGTGGTTTTGACCATAACAAGATTTGTAGAGGCATTCATTACGAACATTTTAAACCAAAAATCTTAATTCTAGGCCTAGTAGTTTCCGAGAAAATGAAAATAAACCAAATTATGCCATACTTTTAGCTAAAAATATGTATGTTATTGTGCGATGCACATATTTTTTCTCAAAAACGGTAAGTCTGGCGTGGTTTTGACCATAACAAGATTTGTAGAGGCATTCATTACGAACATTTTAAACCAAAAATCTTAATTCTAGGCCTAGTAGTTTCCGAGAAAATGAAAATAAACCAAATTATGCCATACTTTTAGCTAAAAATATGTATGTTATTGTGCGATGCACATATTTTTTCTCAAAAACGGTAAGTCTGGCGTGGTTTTGACCATAACAAGATTTGTAGAGGCATTCATTACGAACATTTTAAACCAAAAATCTTAATTCTAGGCCTAGTAGTTTCCGAGAAAATGGAAATAAACCAAATTATGCCATACTTTTAGCTAAAAATATGTATGTTATTGTGCGATGCACATATTTTTTCTCAAAAACGGTAAGTCTGGCGTGGTTTTGACCATAACAAGATTTGTAGAGGCATTCATTACGAACATTTTAAACCAAAAATCTTATTCTAGGCCTAGTAGTTTCCGAGAAAATGAAATTAAACCAAATTATGCCATACTTTTAGCTAAAAATATGTATGTTATTGTGCGATGCACATATTTTTTCTCAAAAACGGTAAGTCTGGCGTGGTTTTGACCATAACAAGATTTGTAGAGGCATTCATTACGAACATTTTAAACCAAAAATCTTAATTTCTAGGCCTAGTAGTTTCCGAGAAAATGGAAATAAACCAAATTATGCCATACTTTTAGCTAAAAATATGTATGTTATTGTGCGATGCACATATTTTTTCTCAAAAACGGTAAGTCTGGCGTGGTTTTGACCGTAACAAGATTTGTAGAGGCATTCATTACGAACATTTTAAACCAAAAATCTTAATTCTAGGCCTAGTAGTTTCCGAGAAAATGGAAATAAACCAAATTATGCCATACTTTTAGCTGAAAATATGTAAAAATATGTATGTTATTGTGCGATACACATATTTTTTCTCAAAAACGGTAAGTCTGGCGTGGTTTTGACCATAACAAGATTTGTAGAGGCATTCATTACGAACATTTTAAACCAAAAATCTTAATTCTAGGCCTAGTAGTTTTCCGAGAAAATGAAAATAAACCAAATTATGCCATACTTTTAGCTAAAAATATGTATGTTATTGTGCGATGCACATATTTTTTCTCAAAAACGGTAAGTCTGGCGTGGTTTTTGAACATAACAAGATTTGTAGAGGCATTCATTACGAACATTTTAAACCAAAAATCTTAATTCTAGGCCTAGTAGTTTCCGAGAAAATGAAAATAAACAAATTATGCCATACTTTTAGCTAAAATATGTATGTTATTGTGCGATGCACATATTTTTTCTCAAAAACGGTAAGTCAGGCGTGGTTTTGACCATAACAAGATTTGTAGAGGCATTCATTACGAACATTTTAAACCAAAAATCTTAATTCTAGGCCTAGTAGTTTCCGAGAAAATGGAAATAAACCAAATTAATGCCATACTTTTAGCTGAAAATATGTAAAAATATGTATGTTATTGTGCGATACACATATTTTTTCTCAAAAACGGTAAGTCTGGCGTGGTTTTGACCATAACAAGATTTGTAGAGGCATTCATTACGAACATTTTAAACCAAAAATCTTAATTCTAGGCCTAGTAGTTTTCCGAGAAAATGAAAATAAACCAAATTATGCCATACTTTTAGCTAAAATATGTATGTTATTGTGCGATGCACATATTTTTTCTCAAAAACGGTAAGTCTGGCGTGGTTTTGACCATAACAAGATTTGTAGAGCATTCATTACGAACATTTTAAACCAAAAATCTTAATTCTAGGCTAGTAGTTTCCGAGAAAATGGAAATAAACCAAATTATGCCATACTTTTAGCTGAAAATATGTAAAAATATGTAATGTTATTGTGCGATACACATATTTTTTCTCAAAAACGGTAAGTCTGGCGTGGTTTTGACCATAACAAGATTTGTAGAGGCATTCATTACGAACATTTTAAACCAAAAATCTTAATTCTAGGCCTAGTAGTTTCCGAGAAAATGGAAATAAACCAAATTATGCATACTTTTAGCTGAAAATATGTAAAAATATGTATGTTATTGTGCGATGCACATATTTTTTCTCAAAAAACGGTAAGTCTGGCGTGGTTTTGACCATAACAAGATTTGTAGAGGCATTCATTACGAACATTTTAAACCAAAAAATCTTAATTCTAGGCCTAGTAGTTTCCGAGAAAATGGAAATAAACCAAATTATTGCCATACTTTTAGCTAAAAATATGTATGTTATTGTGCGATGCACATATTTTTTCTCAAAAACGGTAAGTCTGGCGTGGTTTTGACCATAACAAGATTGTAGAGGCATTCATTACGAACATTTTAAACCAAAAATCTTAATTCTAGGCCTAGTAGTTTCCGAGAAAATGAAAATAAACCAAATTATGCCATACTTTTAGCTAAAAATATGTATGTTATTGTGCGATGCACATATTTTTTCTCAAAAACGGTAAGTCTGGCGTGGTTTTGACCATAACAAGATTTGTAGAGGCATTCATTACGACATTTTAAACCAAAAATCTTAATTCTAGGCCTAGTAGTTTCCGAGAAAAATGGAAATAAACCAAATTATGCCATACTTTTAGCTGAAAATATGTAAAAATATGTATGTTATTGTGCGATACACATATTTTTTCTCAAAAACGGTAAGTCTGGCGTGGTTTTGACCATAACAAGATTTGTAGAGGCATTCATTACGAACATTTTAAACCAAAAATCTTAATTCTAGGCCTAGTAGTTTCCGAGAAAATGGAAATAAAACCAAATTATGCCATACTTTTAGCTGAAAATATGTAAAAATATGTATGTTATTGTGCGATGCACATATTTTTTCTCAAAAACGTAAGTCTGGCGTGGTTTTGACCATAACAAGATTTGTAGAGGCATTCATTACGAACATTTTAAACCAAAAATCTTAATTCTATGGCCTAGTAGTTTCCGAGAAAATGGAAATAAACCAAATTTATGCCATACTTTTAGCTAAAAAATATGTATGTTATTGTGCGATGCACATATTTTTCTCAAAAACGGTAAGTCTGGCGTGGTTTTGACCATAACAAGATTTGTAGAGGCTTTCATTACGAACATTTTAAACCAAAAATCTTAATTCTAGGCCTAGTAGTTTCCGAGAAATGAAAATAAACCAAATTATGCCATACTTTTAGCTAAAAATATGTATGTTATTGTGCGATGCACATATTTTTTCTCAAAAACGGTAAGTCTGGCGTGGTTTTGGACCATAACAAGATTTGTAGAGGCATTCATTACGAACATTTTTAAACCAAAAATCTTAATTCTAGGCCTAGTAGTTTCCGAGAAAATGAAAATAAACCAAATTATGCCATACTTTTAGCTAAAAATATGTATGTTATTGTGCGATGCACATATTTTTTCTCAAAAACGGTAAGTCTGGCGTGGTTTTGACCATAACAAGATTTGTAGAGGCATTCATTACGAACATTTTAAACCAAAAATCTTAATTCTAGGCCTAGTAGTTTCCGAGAAAATGAAATAAACCAAATTATGACCATACTTTTAGCTAAAAATATGTATGTTATTGTGCGATGCACATATTTTTTCTCAAAACGGTAAGTCTGGCGTGGTTTTGACCATAACAAGATTTGTAGAGGCATTCATTACGAACATTTTAAACCAAAAATCTTAATTCTAGGCCTAGTAGTTTCCGAGGAAATGAAAATAACCAAATTATGCCATACTTTTAGCTGAAAATATGTAAAAATATGTATGTTATTGTGCGATGCACATATTTTTTCTCAAAAACGGTAAGTCTGGTGCGTGGTTTTGACCATAACAAGATTTGTAGAGGCATTCATTACGAACATTTTAAACCAAAAATCTTAATTCTAGGCCTAGTAGTTTCCGAGAAAATGGAAATAAACCAAATTATGCCATACTTTTAGCTAAAAATATGTATGTTATTGTGCGATGCACATATTTTTTCTCAAAAACGGTAAGTCTGGCGTGGTTTTGACCATAACAAGGATTTGTAGAGGCATTCATTACGAACATTTTTAAACCAAAAATCTTAATTCTAGGCCTAGTAGTTTCCGAGAAAATGGAAATAAACCAAATTATGCCATACTTTTAGCTGAAAATATTGTAAAAATATGTATGTTATTGTGCGATACACATATTTTTTCTCAAAAACGGTAAGTCTGGCGTGGTTTTGACCATAACAAGATTTGTAGAGGCATTCATTACGAACATTTTAAACCAAAAATCTTAATTCTAGGCCTAGTAGTTTCCGAGAAAAATGAAAATAAACCAAATTATGCCATACTTTTAGCTAAAAATATGTATGTTATTGTGCGATGCACATATTTTTTCTCAAATACGGTAAGTCTGGCGTGGTTTTGACCATAACAAGATTTATAGAGGCATTCATTACGAACATTTTAAACCAAAAATCTTAATTCTAGGCTCTAGGCCTAGTAGTTTCCGAGAAAATGGAAATAAACCAAATTATGCCATACTTTTAGCTAAAAATATGTATGTTATTGTGCGATGCACATATTTTTTCTCAAAAAACGGTAAGTCTGGCGTGGTTTGACCATAACAAGATTTGTAGAGGCATTCATTACGAACATTTTAAACCAAAAAATCTTAATTCTAGGCCTAGTAGTTTCCGAGAAAATGAAAATAAACCAAATTATGCCATACTTTTAGCTAAAAATATGTATGTTATTGTGCGATGCACATATTTTTTCTCAAAAACGGTAAGTCTGGCGTGGTTTTGACCATAACAAGATTGTAGAGGCATTCATTACGAACATTTTAAACCAAAAATCTTAATTCTAGGCCTAGTAGTTTCCGAGAAAATGAAAATAAACCAAATTATGCCATACTTTTAGCTAAAAATATGTATGTTATTGTGCGATGCACATATTTTTTCTCAAAAAACGGTAAGTCTGGCGTGGTTTTGACCATAACAAGATTTGTAGAGGCATTCATTACGAACATTTTAAACCAAAAATCTTAATTCTAGGCCTAGTAGTTTCCGAGAAAATGGAAATAAACCAAATTATGCCATACTTTTAGCTGAAAATATGTAAAAATATGTATGTTATTGTGCGATACACATATTTTTTCTCAAAAACGGTAAGTCTGGCGTGGTTTTGACCATAACAAGATTTGTAGAGGCATTCATTATGAACATTTTAAACCAAAAATCTTAATTCTAAGCCTAGTAGGTTTCCGAGAAAATGAAAATAAACCAAATTATGCCATACTTTTAGCTAAAAATATGTATGTTATTGTGCGATGCACATATTTTTTCTCAAAAACGGTAAGTCTGGGCGTGGTTTTGACCATAACAAGATTTGTAGAGGCATTCATTACGAACATTTTAAACCAAAAATCTTAATTCTAGGCCTAGTAGTTTCCGAGAAAATGGAAATAAACCAAATTATGCCATACTTTTAGCTGAAAATATGTAAAAATATGTATGTTATTGTGCGATACACATATTTTTTCTCAAAAACGGTAAGTCTGGCGTGGTTTTGACCATAAACAAGATTTGTAGAGGCATTCATTACGAACATTTTAAACCAAAAATCTTAATTCTAGGCCTAGTAGTTTCCGAGAAATGGAAATAAACCAAATTATGCCATACTTTTAGCTGAAAATATGTAAAAATATGTATGTTATTGTGCGATGCACATATCTTTTCTCAAAAACGGTAAGTCTGGCGTGGTTTTGACCATAACAAGATTTGTAGAGGCATTCATTACGAACATTTTAAACCAAAAATCTTAATTCTAGGCCTAGTAGTTTCCGAGAAAATGGAAATAAACCAAATTATGCCATACTTTTAGCTGAAAATATGTATGTTATTGTGCGATGCACATATTTTTTCTCAAAAACGGTAAGTCTGGCGTGGTTTTGACCATAACAAGATTTGTAGAGGCATTCATTACGAACATTTTAAACCAAAAATCTTAATTCTAGGCCTAGTAGTTTCCGAGAAAATGAAAATAAACCAAATTATGCATACATTTAGCTAAAAATATGTATGTTATTGTGCGATGCACATATTTTTTCTCAAAAACGGTAAGTCTGGCGTGGTTTTGACCATAACAAGATTTGTAGAGGCATTCATTACGAACATTTTTAAACCAAAAATCTTAATTCTAGGCCTAGTAGTTTCCGAGAAAATGGAAATAAACCAAATTATGCCATACTTTTAGCTGAAAATATGTAAAAATATGTATGTTATTGTGCGATACACATATTTTTTTCTCAAAAACGGTAAGTCTGGCGTGGTTTTGACCATAACAAGATTTGTAGAGGCATTCATTACGAACATTTTAAACTAAAAATCTTAATTCTAGGCCTAGTAGTTTCCGAGAAAATGGAAATAAACCAAAATATGCCATACTTTTAGCTGAAAATATGTATGTTATTGTGCGATGCACATATTTTTTCTCAAAAACGGTAAGTCTGGCGTGGTTTTGACCATAACAAGATTTGTAGAGGCATTCATTACGAACATTTTAAACCAAAAATCTTAATTCTAGGCCTAGTAGTTTCCGAGAAAAATGAAAATAAACCAAATTATGCCATACTTTTAGCTAAAAATATGTATGTTATTGTGCGATGCACATATTTTTTCTCAAAAACGGTAAGTCTGGCGTGGTTTTGACCATAACAAGATTTGTAGAGCATTCATTACGAACATTTTAAACCAAAAATCTTAATTCTAGGCCTAGTAGTTTCCGAGAAAATGGAAATAAACCAAATTATGCCATACTTTAGCTGAAAATATGTAAAATATGTATGTTATTGTGCGATACACATATTTTTTCTCAAAAACGGTTAAGTCTGGCGTGGTTTTGACCATAACAAGATTGTAGAGGCATTCATTACGAACATTTAAACCAAAAATCTTAATTCTAGGCCTAGTAGTTTCCGAGAAAATGAAAATAAACCAAATTATGCCATACTTTTAGCTAAAAATATGTATGTTATTGTGCGATGCACATATTTTTTCTCAAAAACGGTAAGTCTGGCGTGGTTTTGACCATAACAAGATTTGTAGAGGCATTCATTACGAACATTTTAAACCAAAAATCTTAATTCTAGGCCTAGTAGTTTCCGAGAAAATGGAAATAAACCAAATTATGCCATACTTTTAGCTGAAAAATATGTAAAATATGTATGTTATTGTGCGATGCACATATTTTTTTCTCAAAAACGGTAAGTCATGGCGTGGTTTTGACCATAACAAGATTTGTAGAGGCATTCATTACGAACATTTTAAACCAAAAATCTTAATTCTAGGCCTAGTAGTTTCCGAGAAAATGGAAATAAACCAAATTATGCCATACTTTTAGCTAAAAATAAGTATGTTATTGTGCGATGCACATATTTTTTCTCAAAAACGGTAAGTCTGGCGTGGTTTTGACCATAACAAGATTTGTAGAGGCATTCATTACGAACATTTTTAAACCAAAAATCTTAATTCTAGGCCTAGTAGTTTCCGAGAAAATGAAAATAAACCAAATTATGCCATACTTTTTAGCTAAAAATATGTATGTTATTGTGCGATGCACATATTTTTTCTCAAAAACGGTAAGTCTGGCGTGGTTTTGACCATAACAAGATTTGTAGAGGCATTCATTACGAACATTTTAAACCAAAAATCTTAATTCTAGGCCTAGTAGTTTCCGAGAAAATGAAAATAAACCAAATTATGCCATACTTTTAGCTAAAAATATGTATGTTATTGTGCGATGCACATATTTTTCTCAAAAACGGTAAGTCTGGCGTGGTTTTGACCATAACAAGATTTGTAGAGGCATTCATTACGAACATTTTAAACCAAAAATCTTAATTCTAGGCCTAGTAGTTTCCGAGAAAATGGAAATAAACCAAATTATGCCATACTTTTAGCTGAAAATATGTAAAAATATGTATGTTATTGTGCGATACACATATTTTTTCTCAAAAACGGTAAGTCTGGGCGTGGTTTTGACCATAACAAGATTTGTAGAGGCATTCATTACGAACATTTTTAAACCAAAAATCTTAATTCTAGGCCTAGTAGTTTCCGAGAAAATGGAAATAAACCAAAATTATGCCATACTTTTAGCTGAAAATATGTAAAAATATGTATGTTATTGTGCGATGCACATATTTTTTCTCAAAAACGGTAAGTCTGGCGTGGTTTTGACCATAACAAGATTTGTAGAGGCATTCATTACGAACATTTTAAACCAAAAATCTTAATCTTCTAGGCCTAGTAGTTTCCGAGAAAATGAAATAAACCCAAATTATGCCATACTTTTAGCTATATAAAATATGTATTGTTTATTGTGCGATGCCACATATTTTTTCTCAAAAACGGTAAGTCTGGCGTGGTTTTGACCATAACAAGATTTGTAGAGGCATTCATTACGAACATTTTAAACCAAAAATCTTAATTCTAGGCCTAGTAGTTTCGAGAAAATGGAAATAAACCAAATTATGCCATACTTTTTAGCTGAAAATATGTAAAATATGTATGTTATTGTGCGATACACATATTTTTTCTCAAAAACGGTAAGTCTGGCGTGGTTTTGACCATAACAAGATTTGTAGAGGCATTCATTACGAACATTTTAAACCAAAAATCTTAATTCTAGGCCTAGTAGTTTCCGAGAAAATGAAAATAAACCAAATTATGCCATACTTTTAGCTAAAAATATGTATGTTATTGTGCGATGCACATATTTTTTCTCAAAAACGGTAAGTCTGGCGTGGTTTTGACCATAACAGGATTTGTAGAGGCATTCATTACGAACATTTTAAACCAAAAATCTTAATTCTAGGCCTAGTAGTTTCCGAGAAAATGAAAATAAACCAAATTATGCCATACTTTTAGCTAAAAATATGTATGTTATTGTGCGATGCACATATTTTTTCTCAAAAACGGTAAGTCTGGCGTGGTTTTGACCATAACAAGATTTGTAGAGGCATTCATTACGAACATTTTAAACCAAAAATCTTAATTCTAGGCCTAGTAGTTTCCGAGAAAATGAAAATAAACCAAATTATGCCATACTTTTAGCTAAAAATATGTATGTTATTGTGCGATGCACATATTTTTTCTCAAAAACGGTAAGTCTGGCGTGGTTTTGACCATAACAAGATTTGTAGAGGCATTCATTACGAACATTTTAAACCAAAAATCTTAATTCTAGGCCTAGTAGTTTCCGAGAAAATGGAAATAAACCAAATTATGCCATACTTTTAGCTAAAAATATGTATGTTATTGTGCGATGCACATATTTTTTCTCAAAAAGGGTAAGTCTGGCGTGGTTTTGACCATAACAAGATTTGTAGAGGCATTCATTACGAACATTTTAAACCAAAAATCTTAATTCTAGGCCTAGTAGTTTCCGAGAAAATGGAAATAAACCAAATTATGCCATACTTTTAGCTGAAAATATGTAAAAATATGTATGTTATTGTGCGATACACATATTTTTTCTCAAAAACGGTAAGTCTGGCGTGGTTTTGACCATAACAAGATTTGTAGAGGCATTCATTACGAACATTTTAAACCAAAAATCTTAATTCTAGGCCTAGTAGTTTCCGAGAAAATGGAAATAAACCAAATTATGCCATACTTTTAGCTGAAAATATGTAAAAATATGTATGTTATTGTGCGATGCACATATTTTTTCTCAAAAACGGTAAGTCTGGCGTGGTTTTGACCATAACAAGATTTGTAGAGGCATTCATTACGAACATTTTAAACCAAAAATCTTAATTCTAGGCCTAGTAGTTTCCGAGAAAATGGAAATAAACCAAATTATGCCATACTTTTAGCTGAAAATATGTAAAAATATGTATGTTATTGTGCGATACACATATTTTTTCTCAAAAACGGTAAGTCTGGCGTGGTTTTGACCATAACAAGATTTGTAGAGGCATTCATTACGAACATTTTAAACCAAAAATCTTAATTCTAGGTCTAGTAGTTTCCGAGAAAATGGAAATAAACCAAATTATGCCATACTTTTAGCTGAAAATATGTAAAAATATGTATGTTATTGTGCGATACACATATTTTTTCTCAAAAACGGTAAGTCTGGCGTGGTTTTGACCATAACAAGATTTGTAGAGGCATTCATTACGAACATTTTAAACCAAAAATCTTAATTCTAGGCCTAGTAGTTTCCGAGAAAATGAAAATAAACCAAATTATGCCATACTTTTAGCTAAAAATATGTATGTTATTGTGCGATGCACATATTTTTTCTCAAAAACGGTAAGTCTGGCGTGGTTTTGACCATAACAAGATTTGTAGAGGCATTCATTACGAACATTTTAAACCAAAAATCTTAATTCTAGGCCTAGTAGTTTCCGAGAAAATGAAAATAAACCAAATTATGCCATACTTTTAGCTAAAAATATGTATGTTATTGTGCGATGCACATATTTTTTCTCAAAAACGGTAAGTCTGGCGTGGTTTTGACCATAACAAGATTTGTAGAGGCATTCATTACGAACATTTTAAACCAAAAATCTTAATTCTAGGCCTAGTAGTTTCCGAGAAAATGGAAATAAACCAAATTATGCCATACTTTTAGCTGAAAATATGTAAAAATATGTATGTTATTGTGCGATACACATATTTTTTCTCAAAAACGGTAAGTCTGGCGTGGTTTTGACCATAACAAGATTTGTAGAGGCATTCATTACGAACATTTTAAACCAAAAATCTTAATTCTAGGCCTAGTAGTTTCCGAGAAAATGGAAATAAACCAAATTATGCCATACTTTTAGCTAAAAATATGTATGTTATTGTGCGATGCACATATTTTTTCTCAAAAAGGGTAAGTCTGGCGTGGTTTTGACCATAACAAGATTTGTAGAGGCATTCATTACGAACATTTTAAACCAAAAATCTTAATTCTAGGCCTAGTAGTTTTCGAGAAAATGGAAATAAACCAAATTATGCCATACTTTTAGCTGAAAATATGTAAAAATATGTATGTTATTGTGCGATACACATATTTTTTCTCAAAAACGGTAAGTCTGGCGTGGTTTTGACCATAACAAGATTTGTAGAGGCATTCATTACGAACATTTTTAACCAAAAATCTTAATTCTAGGCCTAGTAGTTTCCGAGAAAATGGAAATAAACCAAATTATGCCATACTTTTAGCTGAAAATATGTAAAAATATGTATGTTATTGTGCGATACACATATTTTTTCTCAAAAACGGTAAGTCTGGCGTGGTTTTGACCATAACAAGATTTGTAGAGGCATTCATTACGAACATTTTAAACCAAAAATCCTAATTCTAGGCCTAGTAGTTTCCGAGAAAATGGAAATAAACCAAATTATGCCATACTTTTAGCTAAAAATATGTATGTTATTGTGCGATGCACATATTTTTTCTCAAAAAGGGTAAGTCTGGCGTGGTTTTGACCATAACAAGATTTGTAGAGGCATTCATTACGAACATTTTAAACCAAAAATCTTAATTCTAGGCCTAGTAGTTTCCGAGAAAATGGAAATAAACCAAATTATGCCATACTTTTAGCTAAAAATATGTATGTTATTGTGCGATGCACATATTTTTTCTCAAAAACGGTAAGTCTGGCGTGGTTTTGACCATAACAAGATTTGTAGAGGCATTCATTACGAACATTTTAAACCAAAAATCTTAATTCTAGGCCTAGTAGTTTCCGAGAAAATGGAAATAAACCAAATTATGCCATACTTTTAGCTAAAAATATGTATGTTATTGTGCGATGCACATATTTTTTCTCAAAAACGGTAAGTCTGGCGTGGTTTTGACCATAACAATATTTGTAGAGGCATTCATTACGAACATTTTAAACCAAAAATCTTAATTCTAGGCCTAGTAGTTTCCGAGAAAATGGAAATAAACCAAATTATGCCATACTTTTAGCTGAAAATATGTAAAAATATGTATGTTATTGTGCGATACACATATTTTTTCTCAAAAACGGTAAGTCTGGCGTGGTTTTGACCATAACAAGATTTGTAGAGGCATTAATTACGAACATTTTAAACCAAAAATCTTAATTCTAGGCCTAGTAGTTTCCGAGAAAATGAAAATAAACCAAATTATGCCATACTTTTAGCTAAAAATATGTATGTTATTGTGCGATGCACATATTTTTTCTCAAAAACGGTAAGTCTGGCGTGGTTTTGACCATAACAAGATTTGTAGAGGCATTCATTACGAACATTTTAAACCAAAAATCTTAATTCTAGGCCTAGTAGTTTCCGAGAAAATGGAAATAAACCAAATTATGCCATACTTTTAGCTAAAAATATGTATGTTATTGTGCGATGCACATATTTTTTCTCAAAAACGGTAAGTCTGGCGTGGTTTTGACCATAACAAGATTTGTAGAGGCATTCATTACGAACATTTTAAACCAAAAATCTTAATTCTAGGCCTAGTAGTTTCCGAGAAAATGAAAATAAACCAAATTATGCCATACTTTTAGCTAAAAATATGTATGTTATTGTGCGATGCACATATTTTTTCTCAAAAACGGTAAGTCTGGCGTGGTTTTGACCATAACAAGATTTGTAGAGGCATTCATTACGAACATTTTAAACCAAAAATCTTAATTCTAGGCCTAGTAGTTTCCGAGAAAATGGAAATAAACCAAATTATGCCATACTTTTAGCTGAAAATATGTAAAAATATGTATGTTATTGTGCGATACACATATTTTTTCTCAAAAACGGTAAGTCTGGCGTGGTTTTGACCATAACAAGATTTGTAGAGGCATTCATTACGAACATTTTAAACCAAAAATCTTAATTCTAGGCCTAGTAGTTTCCGAGAAAATGGAAATAAACCAAATTATGCCATACTTTTAGCTGAAAATATGTAAAAATATGTATGTTATTGTGCGATACACATATTTTTTCTCAAAAACGGTAAGTCTGGCGTGGTTTTGACCATAACAAGATTTGTAGAGGCATTCATTACGAACATTTTAAACCAAAAATCTTAATTCTAGGCCTAGTAGTTTCCGAGAAAATGGAAATAAACCAAATTATGCCATACTTTTAGCTGAAAATATGTAAAAATATGTATGTTATTGTGCGATACACATATTTTTTCTCAAAAACGGTAAGTCTGGCGTGGTTTTGACCATAACAAGATTTGTAGAGGCATTCATTACGAACATTTTAAACCAAAAATCTTAATTCTAGGCCTAGTAGTTTCCGAGAAAATGGAAATAAACCAAATTATGCCATACTTTTAGCTGAAAATATGTAAAAATATGTATGTTATTGTGCGATACACATATTTTTTCTAAAAAACGGTAAGTCTGGCGTGGTTTTGACCATAACAAGATTTGTAGAGGCATTCATTACGAACATTTTAAACCAAAAATCTTAATTCTAGGCCTAGTAGTTTCCGAGAAAATGAAAATAAACCAAATTATGCCATACTTTTAGCTAAAAATATGTATGTTATTGTGCGATGCACATATTTTTTCTCAAAAACGGTAAGTCTGGCGTGGTTTTGACCATAACAAGATTTGTAGAGGCATTCATTACGAACATTTTAAACCAAAAATCTTAATTCTAGGCCTAGTAGTTTCCGAGAAAATGGAAATAAACCAAATTATGCCATACTTTTAGCTGAAAATATGTAAAAATATGTATGTTATTGTGCGATACACATATTTTTTCTCAAAAACGGTAAGTCTGGCGTGGTTTTGACCATAACAAGATTTGTAGAGGCATTCATTACGAACATTTTAAACCAAAAATCTTAATTCTAGGCCTAGTAGTTTCCGAGAAAATGGAAATAAACCAAATTATGCCATACTTTTAGCTGAAAATATGTAAAAATATGTATGTTATTGTGCGATACACATATTTTTTCTCAAAAACGGTAAGTCTGGCGTGGTTTTGACCATAACAAGATTTGTAGAGGCATTCATTACGAACATTTTAAACCAAAAATCTTAATTCTAGGCCTAGTAGTTTCCGAGAAAATGGAAATAAACCAAATTATGCCATACTTTTAGCTGAAAATATGTAAAAATATGTATGTTATTGTGCGATACACATATTTTTTCTCAAAAACGGTAAGTCTGGCGTGGTTTTGACCATAACAAGATTTGTAGAGGCATTCATTACGAACATTTTAAACCAAAAATCTTAATTCTAGGCCTAGTAGTTTCCGAGAAAATGAAAATAAACCAAATTATGCCATACTTTTAGCTAAAAATATGTATGTTATTGTGCGATGCACATATTTTTTCTCAAAAACGGTAAGTCTGGCGTGGTTTTGACCATAACAAGATTTGTAGAGGCATTCATTACGAACATTTTAAACCAAAAATCTTAATTCTAGGCCTAGTAGTTTCCGAGAAAATGGAAATAAACCAAATTATGCCATACTTTTAGCTGAAAATATGTAAAAATATGTATGTTATTGTGCGATGCACATATTTTTTCTCAAAAACGGTAAGTCTGGCGTGGTTTTGACCATAACAAGATTTGTAGAGGCATTCATTACGAACATTTTAAACCAAAAATCTTAATTCTAGGCCTAGTAGTTTCCGAGAAAATGGAAATAAACCAAATTATGCCATACTTTTAGCTGAAAATATGTAAAAATATGTATGTTATTGTGCGATACACATATTTTTTCTCAAAAACGGTAAGTCTGGCGTGGTTTTGACCATAACAAGATTTGTAGAGGCATTCATTACGAACATTTTAAACCAAAAATCTTAATTCTAGGCCTAGTAGTTTCCGAGAAAATGAAAATAAACCAAATTATGCCATACTTTTAGCTAAAAATATGTATGTTATTGTGCGATGCACATATTTTTTCTCAAAAACGGTAAGTCTGGCGTGGTTTTGACCATAACAAGATTTGTAGAGGCATTCATTACAAACATTTTAAACCAAAAATCTTAATTCTAGGCCTAGTAGTTTCCGAGAAAATGAAAATAAACCAAATTATGCCATACTTTTAGCTAAAAATATGTATGTTATTGTGCGATACACATATTTTTTCTCAAAAACGGTAAGTCTGGCGTGGTTTTGACCATAACAAGATTTGTAGAGGCATTCATTACGAACATTTTAAACCAAAAATCTTAATTCTAGGCCTAGTAGTTTCCGAGAAAATGGAAATAAACCAAATTATGCCATACTTTTAGCTGAAAATATGTAAAAATATGTATGTTATTGTGCGATACACATATTTTTTCTCAAAAACGGTAAGTCTGGCGTGGTTTTGACCATAACAAGATTTGTAGAGGCATTCATTACGAACATTTTAAACCAAAAATCTTAATTCTAGGCCTAGTAGTTTCCGAGAAAATGGAAATAAACCAAATTATGCCATACTTTTAGCTGAAAATATGTAAAAATATGTATGTTATTGTGCGATACACATATTTTTTCTCAAAAACGGTAAGTCTGGCGTGGTTTTGACCATAACAAGATTTGTAGAGGCATTCATTACGAACATTTTAAACCAAAAATCTTAATTCTAGGCCTAGTAGTTTCCGAGAAAATGGAAATAAACCAAATTATGCCATACTTTTAGCTGAAAATATGTAAAAATATGTATGTTATTGTGCGATACACATATTTTTTCTCAAAAACGGTAAGTCTGGCGTGGTTTTGACCATAACAAGATTTGTAGAGGCATTCATTACGAACATTTTAAACCAAAAATCTTAATTCTAGGCCTAGTAGTTTCCGAGAAAATGAAAATAAACCAAATTATGCCATACTTTTAGCTAAAAATATGTATGTTATTGTGCGATACACATATTTTTTCTCAAAAACGGTAAGTCTAGCGTGGTTTTGACCATAACAAGATTTGTAGAGGCATTCATTACGAACATTTTAAACCAAAAATCTTAATTCTAGGCCTAGTAGTTTCCGAGAAAATGGAAATAAACCAAATTATGCCATACTTTTAGCTGAAAATATGTAAAAATATGTATGTTATTGTGCGATACACATATTTTTTCTCAAAAACGGTAAGTCTGGCGTGGTTTTGACCATAACAAGATTTGTAGAGGCATTCATTACGAACATTTTAAACCAAAAATCTTAATTCTAGGCCTAGTAGTTTCCGAGAAAATGAAAATAAACCAAATTATGCCATACTTTTAGCTAAAAATATGTATGTTATTGTGCGATGCACATATTTTTTCTCAAAAACGGTAAGTCTGGCGTGGTTTTGACCATAACAAGATTTGTAGAGGCATTCATTACGAACATTTTAAACCAAAAATCTTAATTCTAGGCCTAGTAGTTTCCGAGAAAATGGAAATAAACCAAATTATGCCATACTTTTAGCTAAAAATATGTATGTTATTGTGCGATGCACATATTTTTTCTCAAAAACGGTAAGTCTGGCGTGGTTTTGACCATAACAAGATTTGTAGAGGCATTCATTACGAATATTTTAAACCAAAAATCTTAATTCTAGGCCTAGTAGTTTCCGAGAAAATGGAAATAAACCAAATTATGCCATACTTTTAGCTGAAAATATGTAAAAATATGTATGTTATTGTGCGGTACACATATTTTTTCTCAAAAACGGTAAGTCTGGCGTGGTTTTGACCATAACAAGATTTGTAGAGGCATTCATTACGAACATTTTAAACCAAAAATCTTAATTCTAGGCCTAGTAGTTTCCGAGAAAATGAAAATAAACCAAATTATGCCATACTTTTAGCTAAAAATATGTATGTTATTGTGCGATGCACATATTTTTTCTCAAAAACGGTAAGTCTGGCGTGGTTTTGACCACAACAAGATTTGTAGAGGCATTCATTACGAACATTTTAAACCAAAAATCTTAATTCTAGGCCTAGTAGTTTCCGAGAAAATGGAAATAAACCAAATTATGCCATACTTTTAGCTGAAAATATGTAAAAATATGTATGTTATTGTGCGATACACATATTTTTTCTCAAAAACGGTAAGTCTGGCGTGGTTTTGACCATAACAAGATTTGTAGAGGCATTCATTACGAACATTTTAAACCAAAAATCTTAATTCTAGGCCTAGTAGTTTCCGAGAAAATGGAAATAAACCAAATTATGCCATACTTTTAGCTGAAAATATGTAAAAATATGTATGTTATTGTGCGATGCACATATTTTTTCTCAAAAACGGTAAGTCTGGCGTGGTTTTGACCATAACAAGATTTGTAGAGGCATTCATTACGAACATTTTAAACCAAAAATCTTAATTCTAGGCCTAGTAGTTTCCGAGAAAATGAAAATAAACCAAATTATGCCATACTTTTAGCTAAAAATATGTATGTTATTGTGCGATGCACATATTTTTTCTCAAAAACGGTAAGTCTGGCGTGGTTTTGACCATAACAAGATTTGTAGAGGCATTCATTACGAACATTTTAAACCAAAAATCTTAATTCTAGGCCTAGTAGTTTCCGAGAAAATGAAAATAAACCAAATTATGCCATACTTTTAGCTAAAAATATGTATGTTATTGTGCGATGCACATATTTTTTCTCAAAAACGGTAAGTCTGGCGTGGTTTTGACCATAACAAGATTTGTAGAGGCATTCATTACGAACATTTTTAACCAAAAATCTTAATTCTAGGCCTAGTAGTTTCCGAGAAAATGGAAATAAACCAAATTATGCCATACTTTTAGCTAAAAATATGTATGTTATTGTGCGATGCACATATTTTTTCTCAAAAACGGTAAGTCTGGCGTGGTTTTGACCATAACAAGATTTGTAGAGGCATTCATTACGAACATTTTTAACCAAAAATCTTAATTCTAGGCCTAGTAGTTTCCGAGAAAATGAAAATAAACCAAATTATGCCATACTTTTAGCTAAAAATATGTATGTTATTGTGCGATGCACATATTTTTTCTCAAAAACGGTAAGTCTGGCGTGAATTTGACCATAACAAGATTTGTAGAGGCATTCATTACGAACATTTTAAACCAAAAATCTTAATTCTAGGCCTAGTAGTTTCCGAGAAAATGAAAATAAACCAAATTATGCCATACTTTTAGCTAAAAATATGTATGTTATTGTGCGATGCACATATTTTTTCTCAAAAACGGTAAGTCTGGCGTGGTTTTGACCATAACAAGATTTGTAGAGGCATTCATTACGAACATTTTTAACCAAAAATCTTAATTCTAGGCCTAGTAGTTTCCGAGAAAATGGAAATAAACCAAATTATGCCATACTTTTAGCTAAAAATATGTATGTTATTGTGCGATGCACATATTTTTTCTCAAAAACGGTAAGTCTGGCGTGGTTTTGACCATAACAAGATTTGTAGAGGCATTCATTACGAACATTTTAAACCAAAAATCTTAATTCTAGGCCTAGTAGTTTCCGAGAAAATGGAAATAAACCAAATTATGCCATACTTTTAGCTGAAAATATGTAAAAATATGTATGTTATTGTGCGATACACATATTTTTTCTCAAAAACGGTAAGTCTGGCGTGGTTTTGACCATAACAAGATTTGTAGAGGCATTCATTACGAACATTTTAAACCAAAAATCTTAATTCTAGGCCTAGTAGTTTCCGAGAAAATGAAAATAAACCAAATTATGCCATACTTTTAGCTAAAAATATGTATGTTATTGTGCGATGCACATATTTTTTCTCAAAAACGGTAAGTCTGGCGTGGTTTTGACCATAACAAGATTTGTAGAGGCATTCATTACGAACATTTTAAACCAAAAATCTTAATTCTAGGCCTAGTAGTTTCCGAGAAAATGGAAATAAGCCAAATTATGCCATACTTTTAGCTAAAAATATGTATGTTATTGTGCGATGCACATATTTTTTCTCAAAAACGGTAAGTCTGGCGTGGTTTTGACCATAACAAGATTTGTAGAGGCATTCATTACGAACATTTTAAACCAAAAATCTTAATTCTAGGCCTAGTAGTTTCCGAGAAAATGGAAATAAACCAAATTATGCCATACTTTTAGCTGAAAATATGTAAAAATATGTATGTTATTGTGCGATACACATATTTTTTCTCAAAAACGGTAAGTCTGGCGTGGTTTTGACCATAACAAGATTTGTAGAGGCATTCATTACGAACATTTTAAACCAAAAATCTTAATTCTAGGCCTAGTAGTTTCCGAGAAAATGGAAATAAACCAAATTATGCCATACTTTTAGCTAAAAATATGTATGTTATTGTGCGATGCACATATTTTTTCTCAAAAACGGTAAGTCTGGCGTGGTTTTGACCATAACAAGATTTGTAGAGGCATTCATTACGAACATTTTAAACCAAAAATCTTAATTCTAGGCCTAGTAGTTTCCGAGAAAATGGAAATAAACCAAATTATGCCATACTTTTAGCTAAAAATGTGTATGTTATTGTGCGATACACATATTTTTTCTCAAAAACGGTAAGTCTGGCGTGGTTTTGACCATAACAAGATTTGTAGAGGCATTCATTACGAACATTTTAAACCAAAAATCTTAATTCTAGGCCTAGTAGTTTCCGAGAAAATGGAAATAAACCAAATTATGCCATACTTTTAGCTGAAAATATGTAAAAATATGTATGTTATTGTGCGATACACATATTTTTTCTCAAAAACGGTAAGTCTGTCGTGGTTTTGACCATAACAAGATTTGTAGAGGCATTCATTACGAACATTTTAAACCAAAAATCTTAATTCTAGGCCTAGTAGTTTCCGAGAAAATGGAAATAAACCAAATTATGCCATACTTTTAGCTGAAAATATGTAAAAATATGTATGTTATTGTGCGATGCACATATTTTTTCTCAAAAACGGTAAGTCTGGCGTGGTTTTGACCATAACAAGATTTGTAGAGGCATTCATTACGAACATTTTAAACCAAAAATCTTAATTCTAGGCCTAGTAGTTTCCGAGAAAATGAAAATAAACCAAATTATGCCATACTTTTAGCTAAAAATATGTATGTTATTGTGCGATGCACATATTTTTTCTCAAAAACGGTAAGTCTGGCGTGGTTTTGACCATAACAAGATTTGTAGAGGCATTCATTACGAACATTTTAAACCAAAAATCTTAATTCTAGGCCTAGTAGTTTCCGAGAAAATGGAAATAAACCAAATTATGCCATACTTTTAGCTGAAAATATGTATGTTATTGTGCGATGCACATATTTTTTCTCAAAAAGGGTAAGTCTGGCGTGGTTTTGACCATAACAAGATTTGTAGAGGCATTCATTACGAACATTTTAAACCAAAAATCTTAATTCTAGGCCTAGTAGTTTCCGAGAAAATGGAAATAAGCCAAATTATGCCATACTTTTAGCTAAAAATATGTATGTTATTGTGCGATGCACATATTTTTTCTCAAAAACGGTAAGTCTGGCGTGGTTTTGACCATAACAAGATTTGTAGAGGCATTCATTACGAACATTTTAAACCAAAAATCTTAATTCTAGGCCTAGTAGTTTCCGAGAAAATGGAAATAAACCAAATTATGCCATACTTTTAGCTGAAAATATGTAAAAATATGTATGTTATTGTGCGATACACATATTTTTTCTCAAAAACGGTAAGTCTGGCGTGGTTTTGACCATAACAAGATTTGTAGAGGCATTCATTACGAACATTTTAAACCAAAAATCTTAATTCTAGGCCTAGTAGTTTCCGAGAAAATGGAAATAAACCAAATTATGCCATACTTTTAGCTAAAAATATGTATGTTATTGTGCGATGCACATATTTTTTCTCAAAAACGGTAAGTCTGGCGTGGTTTTGACCATAACAAGATTTGTAGAGGCATTCATTACGAACATTTTAAACCAAAAATCTTAATTCTAGGCCTAGTAGTTTCCGAGAAAATGGAAATAAACCAAATTATGCCATACTTTTAGCTAAAAATGTGTATGTTATTGTGCGATACACATATTTTTTCTCAAGAACGGTAAGTCTGGCGTGGTTTTGACCATAACAAGATTTGTAGAGGCATTCATTACGAACATTTTAAACCAAAAATCTTAATTCTAGGCCTACTAGTTTCCGAGAAAATGAAAATAAACCAAATTATGCCATACTTTTAGCTGAAAATATGTATGTTATTGTGCGATGCACATATTTTTTCTCAAAAACGGTAAGTCTGGCGTGGTTTTGACCATAACAAGATTTGTAGAGGCATTCATTACGAACATTTTAAACCAAAAATCTTAATTCTAGGCCTAGTAGTTTCCGAGAAAATGGAAATAAACCAAATTATGCCATACTTTTAGCTGAAAATATGTAAAAATATGTATGTTATTGTGCGATACACATATTTTTTCTCAAAAACGGTAAGTCTGGCGTGGTTTTGACCATAACAAGATTTGTAGAGGCATTCATTACGAACATTTTAAACCAAAAATCTTAATTCTAGGCCTAGTAGTTTCCGAGAAAATGGAAATAAACCAAATTATGCCATACTTTTAGCTGAAAATATGTAAAAATATGTATGTTATTGTGCGATACACATATTTTTTCTCAAAAACGGTAAGTCTGGCGTGGTTTTGACCATAACAAGATTTGTAGAGGCATTCATTACGAACATTTTAAACCAAAAATCTTAATTCTAGGCCTAGTAGTTTCCGAGAAAATGGAAATAAACCAAATTATGCCATACTTTTAGCTAAAAATATGTATGTTATTGTGCGATGCACATATTTTTTCTCAAAAACGGTAAGTCTGGCGTGGTTTTGACCATAACAAGATTTGTAGAGGCATTCATTACGAACATTTTAAACCAAAAATCTTAATTCTAGGCCTAGTAGTTTCCGAGAAAATGGAAATAAACCAAATTATGCCATACTTTTAGCTGAAAATATGTAAAAATATGTATGTTATTGTGCGATACACATATTTTTTCTCAAAAACGGTAAGTCTGGCGTGGTTTTGACCATAACAAGATTTGTAGAGGCATTCATTACGAACATTTTAAACCAAAAATCTTAATTCTAGGCCTAGTAGTTTCCGAGAAAATGGAAATAAACCAAATTATGCCATACTTTTAGCTGAAAATATGTAAAAATATGTATGTTATTGTGCGATGCACATATTTTTTCTCAAAAACGGTAAGTCTGGCGTGGTTTTGACCATAACAAGATTTGTAGAGGCATTCATTACGAACATTTTAAACCAAAAATCTTAATTCTAGGCCTAGTAGTTTCCGAGAAAATGAAAATAAACCAAATTATGCCATACTTTTAGCTAAAAATATGTATGTTATTGTGCGATGCACATATTTTTTCTCAAAAACGGTAAGTCTGGCGTGGTTTTGACCACAACAAGATTTGTAGAGGCATTCATTACGAACATTTTAAACCAAAAATCTTAATTCTAGGCCTAGTAGTTTCCGAGAAAATGGAAATAAACCAAATTATGCCATACTTTTAGCTGAAAATATGTAAAAATTTGTATGTTATTGTGCGATACACATATTTTTTCTCAAAAACGGTAAGTCTGGCGTGGTTTTGACCATAACAAGATTTGTAGAGGCATTCATTACGAACATTTTAAACCAAAAATCTTAATTCTAGGCCTAGTAGTTTCCGAGAAAATGAAAATAAACCAAATTATGCCATACTTTTAGCTAAAAATATGTATGTTATTGTGCGATGCACATATTTTTTCTCAAAAAGGGTAAGTCTGGCGTGGTTTTGACCATAACAAGATTTGTAGAGGCATTCATTACGAACATTTTAAACCAAAAATCTTAATTCTAGGCCTAGTAGTTTCCGAGAAAATGGAAATAAACCAAATTATGCCATACTTTTAGCTAAAAATATGTATGTTATTGTGCGATGCACATATTTTTTCTCAAAAACGGTAAGTCTGGCGTGGTTTTGACCATAACAAGATTTGTAGAGGCATTCATTACGAACATTTTAAACCAAAAATCTTA
Source organism: Myathropa florea (assembly GCA_930367185.1). Lineage (NCBI taxonomy): Eukaryota > Metazoa > Arthropoda > Insecta > Diptera > Syrphidae > Myathropa > Myathropa florea. The sequence continues at coordinate 38,648,790 of OV884003.1, forward strand.
ATTCTAGGCCTAGTAGTTTCCGAGAAAATGGAAATAAACCAAATTATGCCATACTTTTAGCTAAAAATATGTATGTTATTGTGCGATGCACATATTTTTTCTCAAAAACGGTAAGTCTGGCGTGGTTTTGACCATAACAAGATTTGTAGAGGCATTCATTACGAACATTTTAAACCAAAAATCTTAATTCTAGGCCTAGTAGTTTCCGAGAAAATGGAAATAAACCAAATTATGCCATACTTTTAGCTAAAAATATGTATGTTATTGTGCGATGCACATATTTTTTCTCAAAAACGGTAAGTCTGGCGTGGTTTTGACCATAACAAGATTTGTAGAGGCATTCATTACGAACATTTTAAACCAAAAATCTTAATTCTAGGCCTAGTAGTTTCCGAGAAAATGGAAATAAACCAAATTATGCCATACTTTTAGCTAAAAATATGTATGTTATTGTGCGATGCACATATTTTTTCTCAAAAACGGTAAGTCTGGCGTGGTTTTGACCATAACAAGATTTGTAGAGGCATTCATTACGAACATTTTAAACCAAAAATCTTAATTCTAGGCCTAGTAGTTTCCGAGAAAATGGAAATAAACCAAATTATGCCATACTTTTAGCTGAAAATATGTAAAAATATGAATGTTATTGTGCGATACACATATTTTTTCTCAAAAACGGTAAGTCTGGCGTGGTTTTGACCATAACAAGATTTGTAGAGGCATTCATTACGAACATTTTAAACCAAAAATCTTAATTCTAGGCCTAGTAGTTTCCGAGAAAATGGAAATAAACCAAATTATGCCATACTTTTAGCTGAAAATATGTAAAAATATGTATGTTATTGTGCGATGCACATATTTTTTCTCAAAAACGGTAAGTCTGGCGTGGTTTTGACCATAACAAGATTTGTAGAGGCATTCATTACGAACATTTTAAACCAAAAATCTTAATTCTAGGCCTAGTAGTTTCCGAGAAAATGGAAATAAACCAAATTATGCCATACTTTTAGCTAAAAATATGTATGTTATTGTGCGATGCACATATTTTTTCTCAAAAACGGTAAGTCTGGCGTGGTTTTGACCATAACAAGATTTGTAGAGGCATTCATTACGAACATTTTAAACCAAAAATCTTAATTCTAGGCCTAGTAGTTTCCGAGAAAATGGAAATAAACCAAATTATGCCATACTTTTAGCTGAAAATATGTAAAAATATGTATGTTATTGTGCGATACACATATTTTTTCTCAAAAACGGTAAGTCTGGCGTGGTTTTGACCATAACAAGATTTGTAGAGGCATTCATTACGAACATTTTAAACCAAAAATCTTAATTCTAGGCCTAGTAGTTTCCGAGAAAATGAAAATAAACCAAATTATGCCATACTTTTAGCTAAAAATATGTATGTTATTGTGCGATGCACATATTTTTTCTCAAAAACGGTAAGTCTGGCGTGGTTTTGACCATAACAAGATTTGTAGAGGCATTCATTACGAATATTTTAAACCAAAAATCTTAATTCTAGGCCTAGTAGTTTCCGAGAAAATGAAAATAAACCAAATTATGCCATACTTTTAGCTAAAAATATGTATGTTATTGTGCGATGCACATATTTTTTCTCAAAAACGGTAAGTCTGGCGTGGTTTTGACCATAACAAGATTTGTAGAGGCATTCATTACGAACATTTTAAACCAAAAATCTTAATTCTAGGCCTAGTAGTTTCCGAGAAAATGAAAATAAACCAAATTATGCCATACTTTTAGCTAAAAATATGTATGTTATTGTGCGATGCACATATTTTTTCTCAAAAACGGTAAGTCTGGCGTGGTTTTGACCATAACAAGATTTGTAGAGGCATTCATTACGAACATTTTAAACCAAAAATCTTAATTCTAGGCCTAGTAGTTTCCGAGAAAATGGAAATAAACCAAATTATGCCATACTTTTAGCTGAAAATATGTAAAAATATGTATGTTATTGTGCGATACACATATTTTTTCTCAAAAACGGTAAGTCTGGCGTGGTTTTGACCATAACAAGATTTGTAGAGGCATTCATTACGAACATTTTAAACCAAAAATCTTAATTCTAGGCCTAGTAGTTTCCGAGAAAATGGAAATAAACCAAATTATGCCATACTTTTAGCTGAAAATATGTAAAAATATGTATGTTATTGTGCGATACACATATTTTTTCTCAAAAACGGTAAGTCTGGCGTGGTTTTGACCATAACAAGATTTGTAGAGGCATTCATTACGAACATTTTAAACCAAAAATTATGCCATACTTTTAGCTGAAAATATGTAAAAATATGTATGTTATTGTGCGATACACATATTTTTTCTCAAAAACGGTAAGTCTGGCGTGGTTTTGACCATAACAAGATTTGTAGAGGCATTCATTACGAACATTTTAAACCAAAAATCTTAATTCTAGGCCTAGTAGTTTCCGAGAAAATGGAAATAAACCAAATTATGCCATACTTTTAGCTAAAAATATGTATGTTATTGTGCGATGCACATATTTTTTCTCAAAAAGGGTAAGTCTGGCGTGGTTTTGACCATAACAAGATTTGTAGAGGCATTCATTACGAACATTTTAAACCAAAAATCTTAATTCTAGGCCTAGTAGTTTCCGAGAAAATGGAAATAAACCAAATTATGCCATACTTTTAGCTAAAAATATGTAAAAATATGTATGTTATTGTGCGATACACATATTTTTTCTCAAAAACGGTAAGTCTGTCGTGGTTTTGACCATAACAAGATTTGTAGAGGCATTCATTACGAACATTTTAAACCAAAAATCTTAATTCTAGGCCTAGTAGTTTCCGAGAAAATGGAAATAAACCAAATTATGCCATACTTTTAGCTGAAAATATGTAAAAATATGTATGTTATTGTGCGATGCACATATTTTTTCTCAAAAACGGTAAGTCTGGCGTGGTTTTGACCATAACAAGATTTGTAGAGGCATTCATTACGAACATTTTAAACCAAAAATCTTAATTCTAGGCCTAGTAGTTTCCGAGAAAATGAAAATAAACCAAATTATGCCATACTTTTAGCTAAAAATATGTATGTTATTGTGCGATGCACATATTTTTTCTCAAAAACGGTAAGTCTGGCGTGGTTTTGACCATAACAAGATTTGTAGAGGCATTCATTACGAACATTTTAAACCAAAAATCTTAATTCTAGGCCTAGTAGTTTCCGAGAAAATGAAAATAAACCAAATTATGCCATACTTTTAGCTAAAAATATGTATGTTATTGTGCGATGCACATATTTTTTCTCAAAAAGGGTAAGTCTGGCGTGGTTTTGACCATAACAAGATTTGTAGAGGCATTCATTACGAACATTTTAAACCAAAAATCTTAATTCTAGGCCTAGTAGTTTCCGAGAAAATGGAAATAAACCAAATTATGCCATACTTTTAGCTAAAAATATGTATGTTATTGTGCGATGCACATATTTTTTCTCAAAAACGGTAAGTCTGGCGTGGTTTTGACCATAACAAGATTTGTAGAGGCATTCATTACGAACATTTTAAACCAAAAATCTTAATTCTAGGCCTAGTAGTTTCCGAGAAAATGGAAATAAACCAAATTATGCCATACTTTTAGCTGAAAATATGTAAAAATATGTATGTTATTGTGCGATACACATATTTTTTCTCAAAAACGGTAAGTCTGGCGTGGTTTTGACCATAACAAGATTTGTAGAGGCATTCATTACGAACATTTTAAACCAAAAATCTTAATTCTAGGCCTAGTAGTTTCCGAGAAAATGGAAATAAACCAAATTATGCCATACTTTTAGCTGAAAATATGTAAAAATATGTATGTTATTGTGCGATACACATATTTTTTCTCAAAAACGGTAAGTCTGGCGTGGTTTTGACCATAACAAGATTTGTAGAGGCATTCATTACGAACATTTTAAACCAAAAATCTTAATTCTAGGCCTAGTAGTTTCCGAGAAAATGGAAATAAACCAAATTATGCCATACTTTTAGCTAAAAATATGTATGTTATTGTGCGATGCACATATTTTTTCTCAAAAACGGTAAGTCTGGCGTGGTTTTGACCATAACAAGATTTGTAGAGGCATTCATTACGAACATTTTAAACCAAAAATCTTAATTCTAGGCCTAGTAGTTTCCGAGAAAATGGAAATAAACCAAATTATGCCATACTTTTAGCTGAAAATATGTAAAAATATGTATGTTATTGTGCGATACACATATTTTTTCTCAAAAACGGTAAGTCTGGCGTGGTTTTGACCATAACAAGATTTGTAGAGGCATTCATTACGAACATTTTAAACCAAAAATCTTAATTCTAGGCCTAGTAGTTTCCGAGAAAATGAAAATAAACCAAATTATGCCATACTTTTAGCTAAAAATATGTATGTTATTGTGCGATGCACATATTTTTTCTCAAAAACGGTAAGTCTGGCGTGGTTTTGACCATAACAAGATTTGTAGAGGCATTCATTACGAATATTTTAAACCAAAAATCTTAATTCTAGGCCTAGTAGTTTCCGAGAAAATGAAAATAAACCAAATTATGCCATACTTTTAGCTAAAAATATGTATGTTATTGTGCGATGCACATATTTTTTCTCAAAAACGGTAAGTCTGGCGTGGTTTTGACCATAACAAGATTTGTAGAGGCATTCATTACGAACATTTTAAACCAAAAATCTTAATTCTAGGCCTAGTAGTTTCCGAGAAAATGAAAATAAACCAAATTATGCCATACTTTTAGCTAAAAATATGTATGTTATTGTGCGATGCACATATTTTTTCTCAAAAACGGTAAGTCTGGCGTGGTTTTGACCATAACAAGATTTGTAGAGGCATTCATTACGAACATTTTAAACCAAAAATCTTAATTCTAGGCCTAGTAGTTTCCGAGAAAATGGAAATAAACCAAATTATGCCATACTTTTAGCTGAAAATATGTAAAAATATGTATGTTATTGTGCGATACACATATTTTTTCTCAAAAACGGTAAGTCTGGCGTGGTTTTGACCATAACAAGATTTGTAGAGGCATTCATTACGAACATTTTAAACCAAAAATCTTAATTCTAGGCCTAGTAGTTTCCGAGAAAATGGAAATAAACCAAATTATGCCATACTTTTAGCTGAAAATATGTAAAAATATGTATGTTATTGTGCGATACACATATTTTTTCTCAAAAACGGTAATTCTGGCGTGGTTTTGACCATAACAAGATTTGTAGAGGCATTCATTACGAACATTTTAAACCAAAAATCTTAATTCTAGGCCTAGTAGTTTCCGAGAAAATGAAAATAAACCAAATTATGCCATACTTTTAGCTAAAAATATGTATGTTATTGTGCGATGCACATATTTTTTCTCAAAAACGGTAAGTTTGGCGTGGTTTTGACCATAACAAGATTTGTAGAGGCATTCATTACGAACATTTTAAACCAAAAATCTTAATTCTAGGCCTAGTAGTTTCCGAGAAAATGAAAATAAACCAAATTATGCCATACTTTTAGCTAAAAATATGTATGTTATTGTGCGATGCACATATTTTTTCTCAAAAACGGTAAGTCTGGCGTGGTTTTGACCATAACAAGATTTGTAGAGGCATTCATTACGAACATTTTAAACCAAAAATCTTAATTCTAGGCCTAGTAGTTTCCGAGAAAATGAAAATAAACCAAATTATGCCATACTTTTAGCTAAAAATATGTATGTTATTGTGCGATGCACATATTTTTTCTCAAAAACGGTAAGTCTGGCGTGGTTTTGACCATAACAAGAATTGTAGAGGCATTCATTACGAACATTTTAAACCAAAAATCTTAATTCTAGGCCTAGTAGTTTCCGAGAAAATGGAAATAAACCAAATTATGCCATACTTTTAGCTAAAAATATGTATGTTATTGTGCGATGCACATATTTTTTCTCAAAAACGGTAAGTCTGGCGTGGTTTTGACCATAACAAGATTTGTAGAGGCATTCATTACGAACATTTTAAACCAAAAATCTTAATTCTAGGCCTAGTAGTTTCCGAGAAAATGGAAATAAACCAAATTATGCCATACTTTTAGCTAAAAATATGTATGTTATTGTGCGATGCACATATTTTTTCTCAAAAACGGTAAGTCTGGCGTGGTTTTGACCATAACAAGATTTGTAGAGGCATTCATTACGAACATTTTAAACCAAAAATCTTAATTCTAGGCCTAGTAGTTTCCGAGAAAATGGAAATAAACCAAATTATGCCATACTTTTAGCTGAAAATATGTAAAAATATGTATGTTATTGTGCGATACACATATTTTTTCTCAAAAACGGTAAGTCTGGCGTGGTTTTGACCATAACAAGATTTGTAGAGGCATTCATTACGAACATTTTAAACCAAAAATCTTAATTCTAGGCCTAGTAGTTTCCGTGAAAATGGAAATAAACCAAATTATGCCATACTTTTAGCTGAAAATATGTAAAAATATGTATGTTATTGTGCGATGCACATATTTTTTCTCAAAAACGGTAAGTCTGGCGTGGTTTTGACCATAACAAGATTTGTAGAGGCATTCATTACGAACATTTTAAACCAAAAATCTTAATTCTAGGCCTAGTAGTTTCCGAGAAAATGAAAATAAACCAAATTATGCCATACTTTTAGCTAAAAATATGTATGTTATTGTGCGATGCACATATTTTTTCTCAAAAACGGTAAGTCTGGCGTGGTTTTGACCATAACAAGATTTGTAGAGGCATTCATTACGAACATTTTAAACCAAAAATCTTAATTCTAGGCCTAGTAGTTTCCGAGAAAATGGAAATAAACCAAATTATGCCATACTTTTAGCTGAAAATATGTAAAAATATGTATGTTATTGTGCGATACACATATTTTTTCTCAAAAACGGTAAGTCTGGCGTGGTTTTGACCATAACAAGATTTGTAGAGGCATTCATTACGAACATTTTAAACCAAAAATCTTAATTCTAGGCCTAGTAGTTTCCGAGAAAATGAAAATAAACCAAATTATGCCATACTTTTAGCTAAAAATATGTATGTTATTGTGCGATGCACATATTTTTTCTCAAAAACGGTAAGTCTGGCGTGGTTTTGACCATAACAAGATTTGTAGAGGCATTCATTACGAACATTTTAAACCAAAAATCTTAATTCTAGGCCTAGTAGTTTCCGAGAAAATGAAAATAAACCAAATTATGCCATACTTTTAGCTAAAAATATGTATGTTATTGTGCGATGCACATATTTTTTCTCAAAAACGGTAAGTCTGGCGTGGTTTTGACCATAACAAGATTGGTAGAGGCATTCATTACGAACATTTTAAACCAAAAATCTTAATTCTAGGCCTAGTAGTTTCCGAGAAAATGGAAATAAACCAAATTATGCCATACTTTTAGCTGAAAATATGTAAAAATATGTATGTTATTGTGCGATACACATATTTTTTCTCAAAAACGGTAAGTCTGGCGTGGTTTTGACCATAACAAGATTTGTAGAGGCATTCATTACGAACATTTTAAACCAAAAATCTTAATTCTAGGCCTAGTAGTTTCCGAGAAAATGGAAATAAACCAAATTATGCCATACTTTTAGCTGAAAATATGTAAAAATATGTATGTTATTGTGCGATACACATATTTTTTCTCAAAAACGGTAAGTCTGGCGTGGTTTTGACCATAACAAGATTTGTAGAGGCATTCATTACGAACATTTTAAACCAAAAATCTTAATTCTAGGCCTAGTAGTTTCCGAGAAAATGGAAATAAACCAAATTATGCCATACTTTTAGCTAAAAATATGTATGTTATTGTGCGATGCACATATTTTTTCTCAAAAAGGGTAAGTCTGGCGTGGTTTTGACCATAACAAGATTTGTAGAGGCATTCATTACGAACATTTTAAACCAAAAATCTTAATTCTAGGCCTAGTAGTTTCCGAGAAAATGGAAATAAACCAAATTATGCCATACTTTTAGCTAAAAATATGTATGTTATTGTGCGATGCACATATTTTTTCTCAAAAACGGTAAGTCTGGCGTGGTTTTGACCATAACAAGATTTGTAGAGGCATTCATTACGAACATTTTAAACCAAAAATCTTAATTCTAGGCCTAGTAGTTTCCGAGAAAATGGAAATAAACCAAATTATGCCATACTTTTAGCTAAAAATATGTATGTTATTGTGCGATGCACATATTTTTTCTCAAAAACGGTAAGTCTGGCGTGGTTTTGACCATAACAAGATTTGTAGAGGCATTCATTACGAACATTTTAAACCAAAAATCTTAATTCTAGGCCTAGTAGTTTCCGAGAAAATGGAAATAAACCAAATTATGCCATACTTTTAGCTAAAAATATGTATGTTATTGTGCGATGCACATATTTTTTCTCAAAAAGGGTAAGTCTGGCGTGGTTTTGACCATAACAAGATTTGTAGAGGCATTCATTACGAACATTTTAAACCAAAAATCTTAATTCTAGGCCTAGTAGTTTCCGAGAAAATGAAAATAAACCAAATTATGCCATACTTTTAGCTAAAAATATGTATGTTATTGTGCGATGCACATATTTTTTCTCAAAAACGGTAAGTCTGGCGTGGTTTTGATCATAACAAGATTTGTAGAGGCATTCATTACGAACATTTTAAACCAAAAATCTTAATTCTAGGCCTAGTAGTTTCCGAGAAAATGGAAATAAACCAAATTATGCCATACTTTTAGCTGAAAATATGTAAAAATATGTATGTTATTGTGCGATACACATATTTTTTCTCAAAAACGGTAAGTCTGGCGTGGTTTTGACCATAACAAGATTTGTAGAGGCATTCATTACGAACATTTTAAACCAAAAATCTTAATTCTAGGCCTAGTAGTTTCCGAGAAAATGAAAATAAACCAAATTATGCCATACTTTTAGCTAAAAATATGTATGTTATTGTGCGATGCACATATTTTTTCTCAAAAACGGTAAGTCTGGCGTGGTTTTGACCATAACAAGATTTGTAGAGGCATTCATTACGAACATTTTAAACCAAAAATCTTAATTCTAGGCCTAGTAGTTTCCGAGAAAATGAAAATAAACCAAATTATGCCATACTTTTAGCTAAAAATATGTATGTTATTGTGCGATGCACATATTTTTTCTCAAAAACGGTAAGTCTGGCGTGGTTTTGACCATAACAAGATTTGTAGAGGCATTCATTACGAACATTTTAAACCAAAAATCTTAATTCTAGGCCTAGTAGTTTCCGAGAAAATGGAAATAAACCAAATTATGCCATACTTTTAGCTAAAAATATGTATGTTATTGTGCGATGCACATATTTTTTCTCAAAAACGGTAAGTCTGGCGTGGTTTTGACCATAACAAGATTTGTAGAGGCATTCATTACGAACATTTTAAACCAAAAATCTTAATTCTAGGCCTAGTAGTTTCCGAGAAAATGGAAATAAACCAAATTATGCCATACTTTTAGCTAAAAATATGTATGTTATTGTGCGATGCACATATTTTTTCTCAAAAACGGTAAGTCTGGCGTGGTTTTGACCATAACAAGATTTGTAGAGGCATTCATTACGAACATTTTAAACCAAAAATCTTAATTCTAGGCCTAGTAGTTTCCGAGAAAATGGAAATAAACCAAATTATGCCATACTTTTAGCTGAAAATATGTAAAAATATGTATGTTATTGTGCGATACACATATTTTTTCTCAAAAACGGTAAGTCTGGCGTGGTTTTGACCATAACAAGATTTGTAGAGGCATTCATTACGAACATTTTAAACCAAAAATCTTAATTCTAGGCCTAGTAGTTTCCGAGAAAATGAAAATAAACCAAATTATGCCATACTTTTAGCTAAAAATATGTATGTTATTGTGCGATGCACATATTTTTTCTCAAAAACGGTAAGTCTGGCGTGGTTTTGACCATAACAAGATTTGTAGAGGCATTCATTACGAACATTTTAAACCAAAAATCTTAATTCTAGGCCTAGTAGTTTCCGAGAAAATGAAAATAAACCAAATTATGCCATACTTTTAGCTAAAAATATGTATGTTATTGTGCGATGCACATATTTTTTCTCAAAAACGGTAAGTCTGGCGTGGTTTTGACCATAACAAGATTTGTAGAGGCATTCATTACGAACATTTTAAACCAAAAATCTTAATTCTAGGCCTAGTAGTTTCCGAGAAAATGGAAATAAACCAAATTATGCCATACTTTTAGCTAAAAATATGTATGTTATTGTGCGATGCACATATTTTTTCTCAAAAACGGTAAGTCTGGCGTGGTTTTGACCATAACAAGATTTGTAGAGGCATTCATTACGAACATTTTAAACCAAAAATCTTAATTCTAGGCCTAGTAGTTTCCGAGAAAATGGAAATAAACCAAATTATGCCATACTTTTAGCTGAAAATATGTAAAAATATGTATGTTATTGTGCGATACACATATTTTTTCTCAAAAACGGTAAGTCTGGCGTGGTTTTGACCATAACAAGATTTGTAGAGGCATTCATTACGAACATTTTAAACCAAAAATCTTAATTCTAGGCCTAGTAGTTTCCGAGAAAATGGAAATAAACCAAATTATGCCATACTTTTAGCTGAAAATATGTAAAAATATGTATGTTATTGTGCGATGCACATATTTTTTCTCAAAAACGGTAAGTCTGGCGTGGTTTTGACCATAACAAGATTTGTAGAGGCATTCATTACGAACATTTTAAACCAAAAATCTTAATTCTAGGCCTAGTAGTTTCCGAGAAAATGAAAATAAACCAAATTATGCCATACTTTTAGCTAAAAATATGTATGTTATTGTGCGATGCACATATTTTTTCTCAAAAACGGTAAGTCTGGCGTGGTTTTGACCATAACAAGATTTGTAGAGGCATTCATTACGAACATTTTAAACCAAAAATCTTAATTCTAGGCCTAGTAGTTTCCGAGAAAATGGAAATAAACCAAATTATGCCATACTTTCAGCTAAAAATATGTATGTTATTGTGCGATGCACATATTTTTTCTCAAAAACGGTAAGTCTGGCGTGGTTTTGACCATAACAAGATTTGTAGAGGCATTCATTACGAACATTTTAAACCAAAAATCTTAATTCTAGGCCTAGTAGTTTCCGAGAAAATGGAAATAAACCAAATTATGCCATACTTTTAGCTGAAAATATGTAAAAATATGTATGTTATTGTGCGATACACATATTTTTTCTCAAAAACGGTAAGTCTGGCGTGGTTTTGACCATAACAAGATTTGTAGAGGCATTCATTACGAACATTTTAAACCAAAAATCTTAATTCTAGGCCTAGTAGTTTCCGAGAAAATGGAAATAAACCAAATTATGCCATACTTTTAGCTAAAAATATGTATGTTATTGTGCGATGCACATATTTTTTCTCAAAAAGGGTAAGTCTGGCGTGGTTTTGACCATAACAAGATTTGTAGAGGCATTCATTACGAACATTTTAAACCAAAAATCTTAATTCTAGGCCTAGTAGTTTCCGAGAAAATGAAAATAAACCAAATTATGCCATACTTTTAGCTGAAAATATGTAAAAATATGTATGTTATTGTGCGATACACATATTTTTTCTCAAAAACGGTAAGTCTGGCGTGGTTTTGACCATAACAAGATTTGTAGAGGCATTCATTACGAACATTTTAAACCAAAAATCTTAATTCTAGGCCTAGTAGTTTCCGAGAAAATGGAAATAAACCAAATTATGCCATACTTTTAGCTAAAAATATGTATGTTATTGTGCGATGCACATATTTTTTCTCAAAAACGGTAAGTCTGGCGTGGTTTTGACCATAACAAGATTTGTAGAGGCATTCATTACGAACATTTTAAACCAAAAATCTTAATTCTAGGCCTAGTAGTTTCCGAGAAAATGGAAATAAACCAAATTATGCCATACTTTTAGCTAAAAATATGTATGTTATTGTGCGATGCACATATTTTTTCTCAAAAACGGTAAGTCTGGCGTGGTTTTGACCATAACAAGATTTGTAGAGGCATTCATTACGAACATTTTAAACCAAAAATCTTAATTCTAGGCCTAGTAGTTTCCGAGAAAATGGAAATAAACCAAATTATGCCATACTTTTAGCTGAAAATATGTAAAAATATGTATGTTATTGTGCGATACACATATTTTTTCTCAAAAACGGTAAGTCTGGCGTGGTTTTGACCATAACAAGATTTGTAGAGGCATTCATTACGAACATTTTAAACCAAAAATCTTAATTCTAGGCCTAGTAGTTTCCGAGAAAATGGAAATAAACCAAATTATGCCATACTTTTAGCTGAAAATATGTAAAAATATGTATGTTATTGTGCGATGCACATATTTTTTCTCAAAAACGGTAAGTCTGGCGTGGTTTTGACCATAACAAGATTTGTAGAGGCATTCATTACGAACATTTTAAACCAAAAATCTTAATTCTAGGCCTAGTAGTTTCCGAGAAAATGAAAATAAACCAAATTATGCCATACTTTTAGCTAAAAATATGTATGTTATTGTGCGATGCACATATTTTTTCTCAAAAACGGTAAGTCTGGCGTGGTTTTGACCATAACAAGATTTGTAGAGGCATTCATTACGAACATTTTAAACCAAAAATCTTAATTCTAGGCCTAGTAGTTTCCGAGAAAATGGAAATAAACCAAATTATGCCATACTTTTAGCTAAAAATATGTATGTTATTGTGCGATGCACATATTTTTTCTCAAAAACGGTAAGTCTGGCGTGGTTTTGACCATAACAAGATTTGTAGAGGCATTCATTACGAACATTTTAAACCAAAAATCTTAATTCTAGGCCTAGTAGTTTCCGAGAAAATGGAAATAAACCAAATTATGCCATACTTTAACTGAAAATATGTAAAAATATGTATGTTATTGTGCGATACACATATTTTTTCTCAAAAACGGTAAGTCTGGCGTGGTTTTGACCATAACAAGATTTGTAGAGGCATTCATTACGAACATTTTAAACCAAAAATCTTAATTCTAGGCCTAGTAGTTTCCGAGAAAATGGAAATAAACCAAATTATGCCATACTTTTAGCTAAAAATATGTATGTTATTGTGCGATGCACATATTTTTTCTCAAAAAGGGTAAGTCTGGCGTGGTTTTGACCATAACAAGATTTGTAGAGGCATTCATTACGAACATTTTAAACCAAAAATCTTAATTCTAGGCCTAGTAGTTTCCGAGAAAATGAAAATTAACCAAATTATGCCATACTTTTAGCTGAAAATATGTAAAAATATGTATGTTATTGTGCGATACACATATTTTTTCTCAAAAACGGTAAGTCTGGCGTGGTTTTGACCATAACAAGATTTGTAGAGGCATTCATTACGAACATTTTAAACCAAAAATCTTAATTCTAGGCCTAGTAGTTTCCGAGAAAATGAAAATAAACCAAATTATGCCATACTTTTAGCTAAAAATATGTATGTTATTGTGCGATGCACATATTTTTTCTCAAAAACGGTAAGTCTGGCGTGGTTTTGACCATAACAAGATTTGTAGAGGCATTCATTACGAACATTTTAAACCAAAAATCTTAATTCTAGGCCTAGTAGTTTCCGAGAAAATGAAAATAAACAAAATTATGCCATACTTTTAGCTAAAAATATGTATGTTATTGTGCGATGCACATATTTTTTCTCAAAAACGGTAAGTCTGGCGTGGTTTTGACCATAACAAGATTTGTAGAGGCATTCATTACGAACATTTTAAACCAAAAATCTTAATTCTAGGCCTAGTAGTTTCCGAGAAAATGAAAATAAACCAAATTATGCCATACTTTTAGCTAAAAATATGTATGTTATTGTGCGATGCACATATTTTTTCTCAAAAACGGTAAGTCTGGCGTGGTTTTGACCATAACAAGATTTGTAGAGGCATTCATTACGAACATTTTAAACCAAAAATCTTAATTCTAGGCCTAGTAGTTTCCGAGAAAATGGAAATAAACCAAATTATGCCATACTTTTAGCTAAAAATATGTATGTTATTGTGCGATGCACATATTTTTTCTCAAAAACGGTAAGTCTGGCGTGGTTTTGACCATAACAAGATTTGTAGAGGCATTCATTACGAACATTTTAAACCAAAAATCTTAATTCTAGGCCTAGTAGTTTCCGAGAAAATGGAAATAAACCAAATTATGCCATACTTTTAGCTAAAAATATGTATGTTATTGTGCGATGCACATATTTTTTCTCAAAAACGGTAAGTCTGGCGTGGTTTTGACCATAACAAGATTTGTAGAGGCATTCATTACGAACATTTTAAACCAAAAATCTTAATTCTAGGCCTAGTAGTTTCCGAGAAAATGGAAATAAACCAAATTATGCCATACTTTTAGCTGAAAATATGTAAAAATATGTATGTTATTGTGCGATACACATATTTTTTCTCAAAAACGGTAAGTCTGGCGTGGTTTTGACCATAACAAGATTTGTAGAGGCATTCATTACGAACATTTTAAACCAAAAATCTTAATTCTAGGCCTAGTAGTTTCCGAGAAAATGAAAATAAACCAAATTATGCCATACTTTTAGCTAAAAATATGTATGTTATTGTGCGATGCACATATTTTTTCTCAAAAACGGTAAGTCTGGCGTGGTTTTGACCATAACAAGATTTGTAGAGGCATTCATTACGAACATTTTAAACCAAAAATCTTAATTCTAGGCCTAGTAGTTTCCGAGAAAATGGAAATAAACCAAATTATGCCATACTTTTAGCTAAAAATATGTATGTTATTGTGCGATGCACATATTTTTTCTCAAAAACGGTAAGTCTGGCGTGGTTTTGACCATAACAAGATTTGTAGAGGCATTCATTACGAACATTTTAAACCAAAAATCTTAATTCTAGGCCTAGTAGTTTCCGAGAAAATGGAAATAAACCAAATTATGCCATACTTTTAGCTAAAAATATGTATGTTATTGTGCGATGCACATATTTTTTCTCAAAAACGGTAAGTCTGGCGTGGTTTTGACCATAACAAGATTTGTAGAGGCATTCATTACGAACATTTTAAACCAAAAATCTTAATTCTAGGCCTAGTAGTTTCCGAGAAAATGGAAATAAACCAAATTATGCCATACTTTTAGCTAAAAATATGTATGTTATTGTGCGATGCACATATTTTTTCTCAAAAACGGTAAGTCTGGCGTGGTTTTGACCATAACAAGATTTGTAGAGGCATTCATTACGAACATTTTAAACCAAAAATCTTAATTCTAGGCCTAGTAGTTTCCGAGAAAATGGAAATAAACCAAATTATGCCATACTTTTAGCTGAAAATATGTAAAAATATGTATGTTATTGTGCGATACACATATTTTTTCTCAAAAACGGTAAGTCTGGCGTGGTTTTGACCATAACAAGATTTGTAGAGGCATTCATTACGAACATTTTAAACCAAAAATCTTAATTCTAGGCCTAGTAGTTTCCGAGAAAATGAAAATAAACCAAATTATGCCATACTTTTAGCTAAAAATATGTATGTTATTGTGCGATGCACATATTTTTTCTCAAAAACGGTAAGTCTGGCGTGGTTTTGACCATAACAAGATTTGTAGAGGCATTCATTACGAACATTTTAAACCAAAAATCTTAATTCTAGGCCTAGTAGTTTCCGAGAAAATGGAAATAAACCAAATTATGCCATACTTTTAGCTAAAAATATGTATGTTATTGTGCGATGCACATATTTTTTCTCAAAAACGGTAAGTCTGGCGTGGTTTTGACCATAACAAGATTTGTAGAGGCATTCATTACGAACATTTTAAACCAAAAATCTTAATTCTAGGCCTAGTAGTTTCCGAGAAAATGAAAATAAACCAAATTATGCCATACTTTTAGCTAAAAATATGTATGTTATTGTGCGATGCACATATTTTTTCTCAAAAACGGTAAGTCTGGCGTGGTTTTGACCATAACAAGATTTGTAGAGGCATTCATTACGAACATTTTAAACCAAAAATCTTAATTCTAGGCCTAGTAGTTTCCGAGAAAATGAAAATAAACAAAATTATGCCATACTTTTAGCTAAAAATATGTATGTTATTGTGCGATGCACATATTTTTTCTCAAAAACGGTAAGTCTGGCGTGGTTTTGACCATAACAAGATTTGTAGAGGCATTCATTACGAACATTTTAAACCAAAAATCTTAATTCTAGGCCTAGTAGTTTCCGAGAAAATGAAAATAAACCAAATTATGCCATACTTTTAGCTAAAAATATGTATGTTATTGTGCGATGCACATATTTTTTCTCAAAAACGGTAAGTCTGGCGTGGTTTTGACCATAACAAGATTTGTAGAGGCATTCATTACGAACATTTTAAACCAAAAATCTTAATTCTAGGCCTAGTAGTTTCCGAGAAAATGGAAATAAACCAAATTATGCCATACTTTTAGCTAAAAATATGTATGTTATTGTGCGATGCACATATTTTTTCTCAAAAACGGTAAGTCTGGCGTGGTTTTGACCATAACAAGATTTGTAGAGGCATTCATTACGAACATTTCAAACCAAAAATCTTAATTCTAGGCCTAGTAGTTTCCGAGAAAATGGAAATAAACCAAATTATGCCATACTTTTAGCTAAAAATATGTATGTTATTGTGCGATGCACATATTTTTTCTCAAAAACGGTAAGTCTGGCGTGGTTTTGACCATAACAAGATTTGTAGAGGCATTCATTACGAACATTTTAAACCAAAAATCTTAATTCTAGGCCTAGTAGTTTCCGAGAAAATGGAAATAAACCAAATTATGCCATACTTTTAGCTGAAAATATGTAAAAATATGTATGTTATTGTGCGATACACATATTTTTTCTCAAAAACGGTAAGTCTGGCGTGGTTTTGACCATAACAAGATTTGTAGAGGCATTCATTACGAACATTTTAAACCAAAAATCTTAATTCTAGGCCTAGTAGTTTCCGAGAAAATGAAAATAAACCAAATTATGCCATACTTTTAGCTAAAAATATGTATGTTATTGTGCGATGCACATATTTTTTCTCAAAAACGGTAAGTCTGGCGTGGTTTTGACCATAACAAGATTTGTAGAGGCATTCATTACGAACATTTTAAACCAAAAATCTTAATTCTAGGCCTAGTAGTTTCCGAGAAAATGGAAATAAACCAAATTATGCCATACTTTTAGCTAAAAATATGTATGTTATTGTGCGATGCACATATTTTTTCTCAAAAACGGTAAGTCTGGCGTGGTTTTGACCATAACAAGATTTGTAGAGGCATTCATTACGAACATTTTAAACCAAAAATCTTAATTCTAGGCCTAGTAGTTTCCGAGAAAATGGAAATAAACCAAATTATGCCATACTTTTAGCTAAAAATATGTATGTTATTGTGCGATGCACATATTTTTTCTCAAAAACGGTAAGTCTGGCGTGGTTTTGACCATAACAAGATTTGTAGAGGCATTCATTACGAACATTTTAAACCAAAAATCTTAATTCTAGGCCTAGTAGTTTCCGAGAAAATGGAAATAAACCAAATTATGCCATACTTTTAGCTAAAAATATGTATGTTATTGTGCGATGCACATATTTTTTCTCAAAAACGGTAAGTCTGGCGTGGTTTTGACCATAACAAGATTTGTAGAGGCATTCATTACGAACATTTTAAACCAAAAATCTTAATTCTAGGCCTAGTAGTTTCCGAGAAAATGGAAATAAACCAAATTATGCCATACTTTTAGCTGAAAATATGTAAAAATATGTATGTTATTGTGCGATACACATATTTTTTCTCAAAAACGGTAAGTCTGGCGTGGTTTTGACCATAACAAGATTTGTAGAGGCATTCATTACGAACATTTTAAACCAAAAATCTTAATTCTAGGCCTAGTAGTTTCCGAGAAAATGAAAATAAACCATATTATGACATACTTTTAGCTAAAAATATGTATGTTATTGTGCGATGCACATATTTTTTCTCAAAAACGGTAAGTCTGGCGTGGTTTTGACCATAACAAGATTTGTAGAGGCATTCATTACGAACATTTTAAACCAAAAATCTTAATTCTAGGCCTAGTAGTTTCCGAGAAAATGGAAATAAACCAAATTATGCCATACTTTTAGCTGAAAATATGTAAAAATATGTATGTTATTGTGCGATACACATATTTTTTCTCAAAAACGGTAAGTCTGGCGTGGTTTTGACCATAACAAGATTTGTAGAGGCATTCATTACGAACATTTTAAACCAAAAATCTTAATTCTAGGCCTAGTAGTTTCCGAGAAAATGAAAATAAACCAAATTATGCCATACTTTTAGCTAAAAATATGTATGTTATTGTGCGATGCACATATTTTTTCTCAAAAACGGTAAGTCTGGCGTGGTTTTGACCATAACAAGATTTGTAGAGGCATTCATTACGAACATTTTAAACCAAAAATCTTAATTCTAGGCCTAGTAGTTTCCGAGAAAATGGAAATAAACCAAATTATGCCATACTTTTAGCTGAAAATATGTAAAAATATGTATGTTATTGTGCGATACACATATTTTTTCTCAAAAACGGTAAGTCTGGCGTGGTTTTGACCATAACAAGATTTGTAGAGGCATTCATTACGAACATTTTAAACCAAAAATCTTAATTCTAGGCCTAGTAGTTTCCGAGAAAATGAAAATAAACCAAATTATGCCATACTTTTAGCTAAAAATATGTATGTTATTGTGCGATGCACATATTTTTTCTCAAAAACGGTAAGTCTGGCGTGGTTTTGACCATAACAAGATTTGTAGAGGCATTCATTACGAACATTTTAAACCAAAAATCTTAATTCTAGGCCTAGTAGTTTCCGAGAAAATGAAAATAAACCAAATTATGCCATACTTTTAGCTAAAAATATGTATGTTATTGTGCGATGCACATATTTTTTCTCAAAAACGGTAAGTCTGGCGTGGTTTTGACCATAACAAGATTTGTAGAGGCATTCATTACGAACATTTTAAACCAAAAATCTTAATTCTAGGCCTAGTAGTTTCCGAGAAAATGGAAATAAACCAAATTATGCCATACTTTTAGCTAAAAATATGTATGTTATTGTGCGATGCACATATTTTTTCTCAAAAACGGTAAGTCTGGCGTGGTTTTGACCATAACAAGATTTGTAGAGGCATTCATTACGAACATTTTAAACCAAAAATCTTAATTCTAGGCCTAGTAGTTTCCGAGAAAATGGAAATAAACCAAATTATGCCATACTTTTAGCTGAAAATATGTAAAAATATGTATGTTATTGTGCGATACACATATTTTTTCTCAAAAACGGTAAGTCTGGCGTGGTTTTGACCATAACAAGATTTGTAGAGGCATTCATTACGAACATTTTAAACCAAAAATCTTAATTCTAGGCCTAGTAGTTTCCGAGAAAATGGAAATAAACCAAATTATGCCATACTTTTAGCTGAAAATATGTAAAAATATGTATGTTATTGTGCGATGCACATATTTTTTCTCAAAAACGGTAAGTCTGGCGTGGTTTTGACCATAACAAGATTTGTAGAGGCATTCATTACGAACATTTTAAACCAAAAATCTTAATTCTAGGCCTAGTAGTTTCCGAGAAAATGAAAATAAACCAAATTATGCCATACTTTTAGCTAAAAATATGTATGTTATTGTGCGATGCACATATTTTTTCTCAAAAACGGTAAGTCTGGCGTGGTTTTGACCATAACAAGATTTGTAGAGGCATTCATTACGAACATTTTAAACCAAAAATCTTAATTCTAGGCCTAGTAGTTTCCGAGAAAATGGAAATAAACCAAATTATGCCATACTTTTAGCTAAAAATATGTATGTTATTGTGCGATGCACATATTTTTTCTCAAAAACGGTAAGTCTGGCGTGGTTTTGACCATAACAAGATTTGTAGAGGCATTCATTACGAACATTTTAAACCAAAAATCTTAATTCTAGGCCTAGTAGTTTCCGAGAAAATGGAAATAAACCAAATTATGCCATACTTTTAGCTGAAAATATGTAAAAATATGTATGTTATTGTGCGATACACATATTTTTTCTCAAAAACGGTAAGTCTGGCGTGGTTTTGACCATAACAAGATTTGTAGAGGCATTCATTACGAACATTTTAAACCAAAAATCTTAATTCTAGGCCTAGTAGTTTCCGAGAAAATGGAAATAAACCAAATTATGCCATACTTTTAGCTGAAAATATGTAAAAATATGTATGTTATTGTGCGATGCACATATTTTTTCTCAAAAACGGTAAGTCTGGCGTGGTTTTGACCATAACAAGATTTGTAGAGGCATTCATTACGAACATTTTAAACCAAAAATCTTAATTCTAGGCCTAGTAGTTTCCGAGAAAATGAAAATAAACCAAATTATGCCATACTTTTAGCTAAAAATATGTATGTTATTGTGCGATGCACATATTTTTTCTCAAAAACGGTAAGTCTGGCGTGGTTTTGACCATAACAAGATTTGTAGAGGCATTCATTACGAACATTTTAAACCAAAAATCTTAATTCTAGGCCTAGTAGTTTCCGAGAAAATGGAAATAAACCAAATTATGCCATACTTTTAGCTAAAAATATGTATGTTATTGTGCGATGCACATATTTTTTCTCAAAAACGGTAAGTCTGGCGTGGTTTTGACCATAACAAGATTTGTAGAGGCATTCATTACGAACATTTTAAACCAAAAATCTTAATTCTAGGCCTAGTAGTTTCCGAGAAAATGGAAATAAACCAAATTATGCCATACTTTTAGCTGAAAATATGTAAAAATATGTATGTTATTGTGCGATACACATATTTTTTCTCAAAAACGGTAAGTCTGGCGTGGTTTTGACCATAACAAGATTTGTAGAGGCATTCATTACGAACATTTTAAACCAAAAATCTTAATTCTAGGCCTAGTAGTTTCCGAGAAAATGGAAATAAACCAAATTATGCCATACTTTTAGCTAAAAATATGTATGTTATTGTGCGATGCACATATTTTTTCTCAAAAAGGGTAAGTCTGGCGTGGTTTTGACCATAACAAGATTTGTAGAGGCATTCATTACGAACATTTTAAACCAAAAATCTTAATTCTAGGCCTAGTAGTTTCCGAGAAAATGAAAATAAACCAAATTATGCCATACTTTTAGCTGAAAATATGTAAAAATATGTATGTTATTGTGCGATACACATATTTTTTCTCAAAAACGGTAAGTCTGGCGTGGTTTTGACCATAACAAGATTTGTAGAGGCATTCATTACGAACATTTTAAACCAAAAATCTTAATTCTAGGCCTAGTAGTTTCCGAGAAAATGAAAATAAACCAAATTATGCCATACTTTTAGCTAAAAATATGTATGTTATTGTGCGATGCACATATTTTTTCTCAAAAACGGTAAGTCTGGCGTGGTTTTGACCATAACAAGATTTGTAGAGGCATTCATTACGAACATTTTAAACCAAAAATCTTAATTCTAGGCCTAGTAGTTTCCGAGAAAATGAAAATAAACAAAATTATGCCATACTTTTAGCTAAAAATATGTATGTTATTGTGCGATGCACATATTTTTTCTCAAAAACGGTAAGTCTGGCGTGGTTTTGACCATAACAAGATTTGTAGAGGCATTCATTACGAACATTTTAAACCAAAAATCTTAATTCTAGGCCTAGTAGTTTCCGAGAAAATGAAAATAAACCAAATTATGCCATACTTTTAGCTAAAAATATGTATGTTATTGTGCGATGCACATATTTTTTCTCAAAAAGGGTAAGTCTGGCGTGGTTTTGACCATAACAAGATTTGTAGAGGCATTCATTACGAACATTTTAAACCAAAAATCTTAATTCTAGGCCTAGTAGTTTCCGAGAAAATGGAAATAAACCAAATTATGCCATACTTTTAGCTAAAAATATGTATGTTATTGTGCGATGCACATATTTTTTCTCAAAAACGGTAAGTCTGGCGTGGTTTTGACCATAACAAGATTTGTAGAGGCATTCATTACGAACATTTTAAACCAAAAATCTTAATTCTAGGCCTAGTAGTTTCCGAGAAAATGGAAATAAACCAAATTATGCCATACTTTTAGCTGAAAATATGTAAAAATATGTATGTTATTGTGCGATACACATATTTTTTCTCAAAAACGGTAAGTCTGGCGTGGTTTTGACCATAACAAGATTTGTAGAGGCATTCATTACGAACATTTTAAACCAAAAATCTTAATTCTAGGCCTAGTAGTTTCCGAGAAAATGGAAATAAACCAAATTATGCCATACTTTTAGCTGAAAATATGTAAAAATATGTATGTTATTGTGCGATGCACATATTTTTTCTCAAAAACGGTAAGTCTGGCGTGGTTTTGACCATAACAAGATTTGTAGAGGCATTCATTACGAACATTTTAAACCAAAAATCTTAATTCTAGGCCTAGTAGTTTCCGAGAAAATGGAAATAAACCAAATTATGCCATACTTTTAGCTGAAAATATGTAAAAATATGTATGTTATTGTGCGATACACATATTTTTTCTCAAAAACGGTAAGTCTGGCGTGGTTTTGACCATAACAAGATTTGTAGAGGCATTCATTACGAACATTTTAAACCAAAAATCTTAATTCTAGGCCTAGTAGTTTCCGAGAAAATGGAAATAAACCAAATTATGCCATACTTTTAGCTGAAAATATGTAAAAATATGTATGTTATTGTGCGATGCACATATTTTTTCTCAAAAACGGTAAGTCTGGCGTGGTTTTGACCATAACAAGATTTGTAGAGGCATTCATTACGAACATTTTAAACCAAAAATCTTAATTCTAGGCCTAGTAGTTTCCGAGAAAATGAAAATAAACCAAATTATGCCATACTTTTAGCTAAAAATATGTATGTTATTGTGCGATGCACATATTTTTTCTCAAAAACGGTAAGTCTGGCGTGGTTTTGACCATAACAAGATTTGTAGAGGCATTCATTACGAACATTTTAAACCAAAAATCTTAATTCTAGGCCTAGTAGTTTCCGAGAAAATGGAAATAAACCAAATTATGCCATACTTTTAGCTAAAAATATGTATGTTATTGTGCGATGCACATATTTTTTCTCAAAAACGGTAAGTCTGGCGTGGTTTTGACCATAACAAGATTTGTAGAGGCATTCATTACGAACATTTTAAACCAAAAATCTTAATTCTAGGCCTAGTAGTTTCCGAGAAAATGGAAATAAACCAAATTATGCCATACTTTTAGCTGAAAATATGTAAAAATATGTATGTTATTGTGCGATACACATATTTTTTCTCAAAAACGGTAAGTCTGGCGTGGTTTTGACCATAACAAGATTTGTAGAGGCATTCATTACGAACATTTTAAACCAAAAATCTTAATTCTAGGCCTAGTAGTTTCCGAGAAAATGGAAATAAACCAAATTATGCCATACTTTTAGCTAAAAATATGTATGTTATTGTGCGATGCACATATTTTTTCTCAAAAAGGGTAAGTCTGGCGTGGTTTTGACCATAACAAGATTTGTAGAGGCATTCATTACGAACATTTTAAACCAAAAATCTTAATTCTAGGCCTAGTAGTTTCCGAGAAAATGGAAATAAACCAAATTATGCCATACTTTTAGCTGAAAATATGTAAAAATATGTATGTTATTGTGCGATGCACATATTTTTTCTCAAAAACGGTAAGTCTGGCGTGGTTTTGACCATAACAAGATTTGTAGAGGCATTCATTACGAACATTTTAAACTAAAAATCTTAATTCTAGGCCTAGTAGTTTCCGAGAAAATGAAAATAAACCAAATTATGCCATACTTTTAGCTAAAAATATGTATGTTATTGTGCGATGCACATATTTTTTCTCAAAAACGGTAAGTCTGGCGTGGTTTTGACCATAACAAGATTTGTAGAGGCATTCATTACGAACATTTTAAACCAAAAATCTTAATTCTAGGCCTAGTAGTTTCCGAGAAAATGGAAATAAACCAAATTATGCCATACTTTTAGCTAAAAATATGTATGTTATTGTGCGATGCACATATTTTTTCTCAAAAACGGTAAGACTGGCGTGGTTTTGACCATAACAAGATTTGTAGAGGCATTCATTACGAACATTTTAAACCAAAAATCTTAATTCTAGGCCTAGTAGTTTCCGAGAATTTCCGAGAAAATGAAAATAAACAAAATTATGCCATACTTTTAGCTAAAAATATGTATGTTATTGTGCGATGCACATATTTTTTCTCAAAAACGGTAAGTCTGGCGTGGTTTTGACCATAACAAGATTTGTAGAGGCATTCATTACGAACATTTTAAACCAAAAATCTTAATTCTAGGCCTAGTAGTTTCCGAGAAAATGGAAATAAACCAAATTATGCCATACTTTTAGCTAAAAATATGTATGTTATTGTGCGATGCACATATTTTTTCTCAAAAACGGTAAGACTGGCGTGGTTTTGACCATAACAAGATTTGTAGAGGCATTCATTACGAACATTTTAAACCAAAAATCTTAATTCTAGGCCTAGTAGTTTCCGAGAAAATGGAAATAAACCAAATTATGCCATACTTTTAGCTGAAAATATGTAAAAATATGTATGTTATTGTGCGATACACATATTTTTTCTCAAAAACGGTAAGTCTGGCGTGGTTTTAACCATAACAAGATTTGTAGAGGCATTCATTACGAACATTTTAAACCAAAAACTTAATTCTAGGCCTAGTAGTTTCCGAGAAAATGGAAATAAACCAAATTATGCCATACTTTTAGCTGAAAATATGTAAAAATATGTATGTTATTGTGCGATACACATATTTTTTCTCAAAAACGGTAAGTCTGGCGTGGTTTTGACCATAACAAGATTTGTAGAGGCATTCATTACGAACATTTTAAACCAAAAATCTTAATTCTAGGCCTAGTAGTTTCCGAGAAAATGGAAATAAACCAAATTATGCCATACTTTTAGCTGAAAATATGTAAAAATATGTATGTTATTGTGCGATGCACATATTTTTTCTCAAAAACGGTAAGTCTGGCGTGGTTTTGACCATAACAAGATTTGTAGAGGCATTCATTACGAACATTTTAAACCAAAAATCTTAATTCTAGGCCTAGTAGTTTCCGAGAAAATGGAAATAAACCAAATTATGCCATACTTTTAGCTGAAAATATGTAAAAATATGTATGTTATTGTGCGATACACATATTTTTTCTCAAAAACGGTAAGTCTGGCGTGGTTTTGACCATAACAAGATTTGTAGAGGCATTCATTACGAACATTTTAAACCAAAAATCTTAATTCTAGGCCTAGTAGTTTCCGAGAAAATGGAAATAAACCAAATTATGCCATACTTTTAGCTGAAAATATGTAAAAATATGTATGTTATTGTGCGATACACATATTTTTTCTCAAAAACGGTAAGTCTGGCGTGGTTTTGACCATAACAAGATTTGTAGAGGCATTCATTACGAACATTTTAAACCAAAAATCTTAATTCTAGGCCTAGTAGTTTCCGAGAAAATGGAAATAAACCAAATTATGCCATACTTTTAGCTAAAAATATGTATGTTATTGTGCGATGCACATATTTTTTCTCAAAAACGGTAAGTCTGGCGTGGTTTTGACCATAACAAGATTTGTAGAGGCATTCATTACGAACATTTTAAACCAAAAATCTTAATTCTAGGCCTAGTAGTTTCCGAGAAAATGGAAATAAACCAAATTATGCCATACTTTTAGCTGAAAATATGTAAAAATATGTATGTTATTGTGCGATACACATATTTTTTCTCAAAAACGGTAAGTCTGGCGTGGTTTTGACCATAACAAGATTTGTAGAGGCATTCATTACGAACATTTTAAACCAAAAATCTTAATTCTAGGCCTACTAGTTTCCGAGAAAATGTAAATAAACCAAATTATGCCATACTTTTAGCTAAAAATATGTATGTTATTGTGCGATGCACATATTTTTTCTCAAAAACGGTAAGTCTGGCGTGGTTTTGACCATAACAAGATTTGTAGAGGCATTCATTACGAACATTTTAAACCAAAAATCTTAATTCTAGGCCTAGTAGTTTCCGAGAAAATGGAAATAAACCAAATTATGCCATACTTTTAGCTGAAAATATGTAAAAATATGTATGTTATTGTGCGATACACATATTTTTTCTCAAAAACGGTAAGTCTGGCGTGGTTTTGACCATAACAAGATTTGTAGAGGCATTCATTACGAACATTTTAAACCAAAAATCTTAATTCTAGGCCTAGTAGTTTCCGAGAAAATGGAAATAAACCAAATTATGCCATACTTTTAGCTGAAAATATGTAAAAATATGTATGTTATTGTGCGATACACATATTTTTTCTCAAAAACGGTAAGTCTGGCGTGGTTTTGACCATAACAAGATTTGTAGAGGCATTCATTACGAACATTTTAAACCAAAAATCTTAATTCTAGGCCTAGTAGTTTCCGAGAAAATGAAAATAAACCAAATTATGCCATACTTTTAGCTAAAAATATGTATGTTATTGTGCGATGCACATATTTTTTCTCAAAAACGGTAAGTCTGGCGTGGTTTTGACCATAACAAGATTTGTAGAGGCATTCATTACGAACATTTTAAACCAAAAATCTTAATTCTAGGCCTAGTAGTTTCCGAGAAAATGAAAATAAACCAAATTATGCCATACTTTTAGCTAAAAATATGTATGTTATTGTGCGATGCACATATTTTTTCTCAAAAACGGTAAGTCTGGCGTGGTTTTGACCATAACAAGATTTGTAGAGGCATTCATTACGAACATTTTAAACCAAAAATCCTTATTCTAGGCCTAGTAGTTTCCGAGAAAATGAAAATAAACCAAATTATGCCATACTTTTAGCTGAAAATATGTAAAAATATGTATGTTATTGTGCGATACACATATTTTTTCTCAAAAACGGTAAGTCTGGCGTGGTTTTGACCGTAACAAGATTTGTAGAGGCATTCATTACGAACATTTTAAACCAAAAATCTTAATTCTAGGCCTAGTAGTTTCCGAGAAAATGGAAATAAACCAAATTATGCCATACTTTTAGCTAAAAATATGTATGTTATTGTGCGATGCACATATTTTTTCTCAAAAAGGGTAAGTCTGGCGTGGTTTTGACCATAACAAGATTTGTAGAGGCATTCATTACGAACATTTTAAACCAAAAATCTTAATTCTAGGCCTAGTAGTTTCCGAGAAAATGGAAATAAACCAAATTATGCCATACTTTTAGCTAAAAATATGTATGTTATTGTGCGATGCACATATTTTTTCTCAAAAACGGTAAGTCTGGCGTGGTTTTGACCATAACAAGATTTGTAGAGGCATTCATTACGAACATTTTAAACCAAAAATCTTAATTCTAGGCCTAGTAGTTTCCGAGAAAATGAAAATAAACCAAATTATGCCATACTTTTAGCTGAAAATATGTAAAAATATGTATGTTATTGTGCGATACACATATTTTTTCTCAAAAACGGTAAGTCTGGCGTGGTTTTGACCATAACAAGATTTGTAGAGGCATTCATTACGAACATTTTAAACCAAAAATCTTAATTCTAGGCCTAGTAGTTTCCGAGAAAATGGAAATAAACCAAATTATGCCATACTTTTAGCTAAAAATATGTATGTTATTGTGCGATGCACATATTTTTTCTCAAAAACGGTAAGTCTGGCGTGGTTTTGACCATAACAAGATTTGTAGAGGCATTCATTACGAACATTTTAAACCAAAAATCTTAATTCTAGGCCTAGTAGTTTCCGAGAAAATGGAAATAAACCAAATTACGCCATACTTTTAGCTGAAAATATGTAAAAATATGTATGTTATTGTGCGATACACATATTTTTTCTCAAAAACGGTAAGTCTGGCGTGGTTTTGACCATAACAAGATTTGTAGAGGCATTCATTACGAACATTTTAAACCAAAAATCTTAATTCTAGGCCTAGTAGTTTCCGAGAAAATGGAAATAAACCAAATTATGCCATACTTTTAGCTGAAAATATGTAAAAATATGTATGTTATTGTGCGATACACATATTTTTTCTCAAAAACGGTAAGTCTGGCGTGGTTTTGACCATAACAAGATTTGTAGAGGCATTCATTACGAACATTTTAAACCAAAAATCTTAATTCTAGGCCTACTAGTTTCCGAGAAAATGTAAATAAACCAAATTATGCCATACTTTTAGCTAAAAATATGTATGTTATTGTGCGATGCACATATTTTTTCTCAAAAACGGTAAGTCTGGCGTGGTTTTGACCATAACAAGATTTGTAGAGGCATTCATTACGAACATTTTAAACCAAAAATCTTAATTCTAGGCCTAGTAGTTTCCGAGAAAATGGAAATAAACCAAATTATGCCATACTTTTAGCTGAAAATATGTAAAAATATGTATGTTATTGTGCGATACACATATTTTTTCTCAAAAACGGTAAGTCTGGCGTTGTTTTGACCATAACAAGATTTGTAGAGGCATTCATTACGAACATTTTAAACCAAAAATCTTAATTCTAGGCCTAGTAGTTTCCGAGAAAATGGAAATAAACCAAATTATGCCATACTTTTAGCTGAAAATATGTAAAAATATGTATGTTATTGTGCGATACACATATTTTTTCTCAAAAACGGTAAGTCTGGCGTGGTTTTGACCATAACAAGATTTGTAGAGGCATTCATTACGAACATTTTAAACCAAAAATCTTAATTCTAGGCCTAGTAGTTTCCGAGAAAATGGAAATAAACCAAATTATGCCATACTTTTAGCTGAAAATATGTAAAAATATGTATGTTATTGTGCGATACACATATTTTTTCTCAAAAACGGTAAGTCTGGCGTGGTTTTGACCATAACAAGATTTGTAGAGGCATTCATTACGAACATTTTAAACCAAAAATCTTAATTCTAGGCCTAGTAGTTTCCGAGAAAATGAAAATAAACCAAATTATGCCATACTTTTAGCTAAAAATATGTATGTTATTGTGCGATGCACATATTTTTTCTCAAAAACGGTAAGTCTGGCGTGGTTTTGACCATAACAAGATTTGTAGAGGCATTCATTACGAACATTTTAAACCAAAAATCTTAATTCTAGGCCTAGTAGTTTCCGAGAAAATGAAAATAAACCAAATTATGCCATACTTTTAGCTAAAAATATGTATGTTATTGTGCGATGCACATATTTTTTCTCAAAAACGGTAAGTCTGGCGTGGTTTTGACCATAACAAGATTTGTAGAGGCATTCCTTACGAACATTTTAAACCAAAAATCTTAATTCTAGGCCTAGTAGTTTCCGAGAAAATGAAAATAAACCAAATTATGCCATACTTTTAGCTAAAAATATGTATGTTATTGTGCGATGCACATATTTTTTCTCAAAAACGGTAAGTCTGGCGTGGTTTTGACCATAACAAGATTTGTAGAGGCATTCATTACGAACATTTTAAACCAAAAATCTTAATTCTAGGCCTAGTAGTTTCCGAGAAAATGGAAATAAACCAAATTATGCCATACTTTTAGCTGAAAATATGTAAAAATATGTATGTTATTGTGCGATACACATATTTTTTCTCAAAAACGGTAAGTCTGGCGTGGTTTTGACCATAACAAGATTTGTAGAGGCATTCATTACGAACATTTTAAACCAAAAATCTTAATTCTAGGCCTAGTAGTTTCCGAGAAAATGAAAATAAACCAAATTATGCCATACTTTTAGCTAAAAATATGTATGTTATTGTGCGATGCACATATTTTTTCTCAAAAACGGTAAGTCTGGCGTGGTTTTGACCATAACAAGATTTGTAGAGGCATTCATTACGAACATTTTAAACCAAAAATCTTAATTCTAGGCCTAGTAGTTTCCGAGAAAATGGAAATAAACCAAATTATGCCATACTTTTAGCTGAAAATATGTAAAAATATGTATGTTATTGTGCGATACACATATTTTTTCTCAAAAACGGTAAGTCTGGCGTGGTTTTGACCGTAACAAGATTTGTAGAGGCATTCATTACGAACATTTTAAACCAAAAATCTTAATTCTAGGCCTAGTAGTTTCCGAGAAAATGAAAATAAACCAAATTATGCCATACTTTTAGCTAAAAATATGTATGTTATTGTGCGATGCACATATTTTTTCTCAAAAACGGTAAGTCTGGCGTGGTTTTGACCATAACAAGATTTGTAGAGGCATTCATTACGAACATTTTAAACCAAAAATCTTAATTCTAGGCCTAGTAGTTTCCGAGAAAATGAAAATAAACCAAATTATGCCATACTTTTAGCTAAAAATATGTATGTTATTGTGCGATGCACATATTTTTTCTCAAAAACGGTAAGTCTGGCGTGGTTTTGACCATAACAAGATTTGTAGAGGCATTCATTACGAACATTTTAAACCAAAAATCTTAATTCTAGGCCTAGTAGTTTCCGAGAAAATGGAAATAAACCAAATTATGCCATACTTTTAGCTGAAAATATGTAAAAATATGTATGTTATTGTGCGATACACATATTTTTTCTCAAAAACGGTAAGTCTGGCGTGGTTTTGACCATAACAAGATTTGTAGAGGCATTCATTACGAACATTTTAAACCAAAAATCTTATTTCTAGGCCTAGTAGTTTCCGAGAAAATGAAAATAAACCAAATTATGCCATACTTTTAGCTAAAAATATGTATGTTATTGTGCGATGCACATATTTTTTCTCAAAAACGGTAAGTCTGGCGTGGTTTTGACCATAACAAGAT
Source organism: Myathropa florea (assembly GCA_930367185.1). Lineage (NCBI taxonomy): Eukaryota > Metazoa > Arthropoda > Insecta > Diptera > Syrphidae > Myathropa > Myathropa florea. The sequence continues at coordinate 38,679,665 of OV884003.1, forward strand.
TTGTAGAGGCATTCCTTACGAACATTTTAAACCAAAAATCTTAATTCTAGGCCTAGTAGTTTCCGAGAAAATGAAAATAAACCAAATTATGCCATACTTTTAGCTAAAAATATGTATGTTATTGTGCGATGCACATATTTTTTCTCAAAAACGGTAAGTCTGGCGTGGTTTTGACCATAACAAGATTTGTAGAGGCATTCATTACGAACATTTTAAACCAAAAATCTTAATTCTAGGCCTAGTAGTTTCCGAGAAAATGGAAATAAACCAAATTATGCCATACTTTTAGCTGAAAATATGTAAAAATATGTATGTTATTGTGCGATACACATATTTTTTCTCAAAAACGGTAAGTCTGGCGTGGTTTTGACCATAACAAGATTTGTAGAGGCATTCATTACGAACATTTTAAACCAAAAATCTTAATTCTAGGCCTAGTAGTTTCCGAGAAAATGGAAATAAACCAAATTATGCCATACTTTTAGCTGAAAATATGTAAAAATATGTATGTTATTGTGCGATACACATATTTTTTCTCAAAAACGGTAAGTCTGGCGTGGTTTTGACCATAACAAGATTTGTAGAGGCATTCATTACGAACATTTTAAACCAAAAATCTTAATTCTAGGCCTAGTAGTTTCCGAGAAAATGGAAATAAACCAAATTATGCCATACTTTTAGCTAAAAATATGTATGTTATTGTGCGATGCACATATTTTTTCTCAAAAACGGTAAGTCTGGCGTGGTTTTGACCATAACAAGATTTGTAGAGGCATTCATTACGAACATTTTAAACCAAAAATCTTAATTCTAGGCCTAGTAGTTTCCGAGAAAATGAAAATAAACCAAATTATGCCATACTTTTAGCTAAAAATATGTATGTTATTGTGCGATGCACATATTTTTTCTCAAAAACGGTAAGTCTGGCGTGGTTTTGACCATAACAAGATTTGTAGAGGCATTCATTACGAACATTTTAAACCAAAAATCTTAATTCTAGGCCTAGTAGTTTCCGAGAAAATGGAAATAAACCAAATTATGCCATACTTTTAGCTGAAAATATGTAAAAATATGTATGTTATTGTGCGATACACATATTTTTTCTCAAAAACGGTAAGTCTGGCGTGGTTTTGACCGTAACAAGATTTGTAGAGGCATTCATTACGAACATTTTAAACCAAAAATCTTAATTCTAGGCCTAGTAGTTTCCGAGAAAATGAAAATAAACCAAATTATGCCATACTTTTAGCTAAAAATATGTATGTTATTGTGCGATGCACATATTTTTTCTCAAAAACGGTAAGTCTGGCGTGGTTTTGACCATAACAAGATTTGTAGAGGCATTCATTACGAACATTTTAAACCAAAAATCTTAATTCTAGGCCTAGTAGTTTCCGAGAAAATGGAAATAAACCAAATTATGCCATACTTTTAGCTAAAAATATGTATGTTATTGTGCGATGCACATATTTTTTCTCAAAAACGGTAAGTCTGGCGTGGTTTTGACCATAACAAGATTTGTAGAGGCATTCATTACGAACATTTTAAACCAAAAATCTTAATTCTAGGCCTAGTAGTTTCCGAGAAAATGGAAATAAACCAAATTATGCCATACTTTTAGCTGAAAATATGTAAAAATATGTATGTTATTGTGCGATACACATATTTTTTCTCAAAAACGGTAAGTCTGGCGTGGTTTTGACCATAACAAGATTTGTAGAGGCATTCATTACGAACATTTTAAACCAAAAATCTTAATTCTAGGCCTAGTAGTTTCCGAGAAAATGGAAATAAACCAAATTATGCCATACTTTTAGCTAAAAATATGTATGTTATTGTGCGATGCACATATTTTTTCTCAAAAACGGTAAGTCTGGCGTGGTTTTGACCATAACAAGATTTGTAGAGGCATTCATTACGAACATTTTAAACCAAAAATCTTAATTCTAGGCCTAGTAGTTTCCGAGAAAATGGAAATAAACCAAATTATGCCATACTTTTAGCTAAAAATATGTATGTTATTGTGCGATGCACATATTTTTTCTCAAAAACGGTAAGTCTGGCGTGGTTTTGACCATAACAAGATTTGTAGAGGCATTCATTACGAACATTTTAAACCAAAAATCTTAATTCTAGGCCTAGTAGTTTCCGAGAAAATGGAAATAAACCAAATTATGCCATACTTTTAGCTGAAAATATGTAAAAATATGTATGTTATTGTGCGATACACATATTTTTTCTCAAAAACGGTAAGTCTGGCGTGGTTTTGACCATAACAAGATTTGTAGAGGCATTCATTACGAACATTTTAAACCAAAAATCTTAATTCTAGGCCTAGTAGTTTCCGAGAAAATGGAAATAAACCAAATTATGCCATACTTTTAGCTGAAAATATGTAAAAATATGTATGTTATTGTGCGATACACATATTTTTTCTCAAAAACGGTAAGTCTGGCGTGGTTTTGACCATAACAAGATTTGTAGAGGCATTCATTACGAACATTTTAAACCAAAAATCTTAATTCTAGGCCTAGTAGTTTCCGAGAAAATGGAAATAAACCAAATTATGCCATACTTTTAGCTGAAAATATGTAAAAATATGTATGTTATTGTGCGATACACATATTTTTTCTCAAAAACGGTAAGTCTGGCGTGGTTTTGACCATAACAAGATTTGTAGAGGCATTCATTACGAACATTTTAAACCAAAAATCTTAATTCTAGGCCTAGTAGTTTCCGAGAAAATGGAAATAAACCAAATTATGCCATACTTTTAGCTGAAAATATGTAAAAATATGTATGTTATTGTGCGATGCACATATTTTTTCTCAAAAACGGTAAGTCTGGCGTGGTTTTGACCATAACAAGATTTGTAGAGGCATTCATTACGAACATTTTAAACCAAAAATCTTAATTCTAGGCCTAGTAGTTTCCGAGAAAATGGAAATAAACCAAATTATGCCATACTTTTAGCTGAAAATATGTAAAAATATGTATGTTATTGTGCGATGCACATATTTTTTCTCAAAAACGGTAAGTCTGGCGTGGTTTTGACCATAACAAGATTTGTAGAGGCATTCATTACGAACATTTTAAACCAAAAATCTTAATTCTAGGCCTAGTAGTTTCCGAGAAAATGGAAATAAACCAAATTATGCCATACTTTTAGCTAAAAATATGTATGTTATTGTGCGATGCACATATTTTTTCTCAAAAACGGTAAGTCTGGCGTGGTTTTGACCATAACAAGATTTGTAGAGGCATTCATTACGAACATTTTAAACCAAAAATCTTAATTCTAGGCCTATTAGTTTCCGAGAAAAAGAAAATAAACCAAATTATGCCATACTTTTAGCTAAAAATATGTATGTTATTGTGCGATGCACATATTTTTTCTCAAAAACGGTAAGTCTGGCGTGGTTTTGACCATAACAAGATTTGTAGAGGCATTCATTACGAACATTTTAAACCAAAAATCTTAATTCTAGGCCTAGTAGTTTCCGAGAAAATGGAAATAAACCAAATTATGCCATACTTTTAGCTAAAAATATGTATGTTATTGTGCGATGCACATATTTTTTCTCAAAAACGGTAAGTCTGGCGTGGTTTTGACCATAACAAGATTTGTAGAGGCATTCATTACGAACATTTTAAACCAAAAATCTTAATTCTAGGCCTAGTAGTTTCCGAGAAAATGGAAATAAACCAAATTATGCCATACTTTTAGCTGAAAATATGTAAAAATATGTATGTTATTGTGCGATACACATATTTTTTCTCAAAAACGGTAAGTCTGGCGTGGTTTTGACCATAACAAGATTTGTAGAGGCATTCATTACGAACATTTTAAACCAAAAATCTTAATTCTAGGCCTAGTAGTTTCCGAGAAAATGAAAATAAACCAAATTATGCCATACTTTTAGCTAAAAATATGTATGTTATTGTGCGATGCACATATTTTTTCTCAAAAACGGTAAGTCTGGCGTGGTTTTGACCATAACAAGATTTGTAGAGGCATTCATTACGAACATTTTAAACCAAAAATCTTAATTCTAGGCCTAGTAGTTTCCGAGAAAATGAAAATAAACCAAATTATGCCATACTTTTAGCTAAAAATATGTATGTTATTGTGCGATGCACATATTTTTTCTCAAAAACGGTAAGTCTGGCGTGGTTTTGACCATAACAAGATTTGTAGAGGCATTCATTACGAACATTTTAAACCAAAAATCTTAATTCTAGGCCTAGTAGTTTCCGAGAAAATGGAAATAAACCAAATTATGCCATACTTTTAGCTAAAAATATGTATGTTATTGTGCGATGCACATATTTTTTCTCAAAAACGGTAAGTCTGGCGTGGTTTTGACCATAACAAGATTTGTAGAGGCATTCATTACGAACATTTTAAACCAAAAATCTTAATTCTAGGCCTAGTAGTTTCCGAGAAAATGGAAATAAACCAAATTATGCCATACTTTTAGCTGAAAATATGTAAAAATATGTATGTTATTGTGCGATACACATATTTTTTCTCAAAAACGGTAAGTCTGGCGTGGTTTTGACCATAACAAGATTTGTAGAGGCATTCATTAAGAACATTTTAAACCAAAAATCTTAATTCTAGGCCTAGTAGTTTCCGAGAAAATGGAAATAAACCAAATTATGCCATACTTTTAGCTGAAAATATGTAAAAATATGTATGTTATTGTGCGATACACATATTTTTTCTCAAAAACGGTAAGTCTGGCGTGGTTTTGACCATAACAAGATTTGTAGAGGCATTCATTACGAACATTTTAAACCAAAAATCTTAATTCTAGGCCTAGTAGTTTCCGAGAAAATTAAAATAAACCAAATTATGCCATACTTTTAGCTAAAAATATGTATGTTATTGTGCGATGCACATATTTTTTCTCAAAAACGGTAAGTCTGGCGTGGTTTTGACCATAACAAGATTTGTAGAGGCATTCATTACGAACATTTTAAACCAAAAATCTTAATTCTAGGCCTAGTAGTTTCCGAGAAAATGAAAATAAACCAAATTATGCCATACTTTTAGCTAAAAATATGTATGTTATTGTGCGATGCACATATTTTTTCTCAAAAACGGTAAGTCTGGCGTGGTTTTGACCATAACAAGATTTGTAGAGGCATTCATTACGAACATTTTAAACCAAAAATCTTAATTCTAGGCCTAGTAGTTTCCGAGAAAATGAAAATAAACCAAATTATGCCATACTTTTAGCTAAAAATATGTATGTTATTGTGCGATGCACATATTTTTTCTCAAAAACGGTAAGTCTGGCGTGGTTTTGACCATAACAAGATTTGTAGAGGCATTCATTACGAACATTTTAAACCAAAAATCTTAATTCTAGGCCTAGTAGTTTCCGAAAAAATGGAAATAAACCCAATTATGCCATACTTTTAGCTAAAAATATGTATGTTATTGTGCGATGCACATATTTTTTCTCAAAAACGGTAAGTCTGGCGTGGTTTTGACCATAACAAGATTTGTAGAGGCATTCATTACGAACATTTTAAACCAAAAATCTTAATTCTAGGCCTAGTAGTTTCCGAGAAAATGAAAATAAACCAAATTATGCCATACTTTTAGCTAAAAATATGTATGTTATTGTGCGATGCACATATTTTTTCTCAAAAACGGTAAGTCTGGCGTGGTTTTGACCATAACAAGATTTGTAGAGGCATTCATTACGAACATTTTAAACCAAAAATCTTAATTCTAGGCCTACTAGTTTCCGAGAAAATGAAAATAAACCAAATTATGCCATACTTTTAGCTAAAAATATGTATGTTATTGTGCGATGCACATATTTTTTCTCAAAAACGGTAAGTCTGGCGTGGTTTTGACCATAACAAGATTTGTAGAGGCATTCATTACGAACATTTTAAACCAAAAATCTTAATTCTAGGCCTAGTAGTTTCCGAGAAAATGGAAATAAACCAAATTATGCCATACTTTTAGCTGAAAATATGTAAAAATATGTATGTTATTGTGCGATACACATATTTTTACTCAAAAACGGTAAGTCTGGCGTGGTTTTGACCATAACAAGATTTGTAGAGGCATTCATTACGAACATTTTAAACCAAAAATCTTAATTCTAGGCCTAGTAGTTTCCGAGAAAATGGAAATAAACCAAATTATGCCATACTTTTAGCTGAAAATATGTAAAAATATGTATGTTATTGTGCGATACACATATTTTTTCTCAAAAACGGTAAGTCTGGCGTGGTTTTGACCATAACAAGATTTGTAGAGGCATTCATTACGAACATTTTAAACCAAAAATCTTAATTCTAGGCCTAGTAGTTTCCGAGAAAATGGAAATAAACCAAATTATGCCATACTTTTAGCTGAAAATATGTAAAAATATGTATGTTATTGTGCGATACACATATTTTTTCTCAAAAACGGTAAGTCTGGCGTGGTTTTGACCATAACAAGATTTGTAGAGGCATTCATTACGAACATTTTAAACCAAAAATCTTAATTCTAGGCCTAGTAGTTTCCGAGAAAATGGAAATAAACCAAATTATGCCATACTTTTAGCTGAAAATATGTAAAAATATGTATGTTATTGTGCGATACACATATTTTTTCTCAAAAACGGTAAGTCTGGCGTTTTTTTGACCATAACAAGATTTGTAGAGGCATTCATTACGAACATTTTAAACCAAAAATCTTAATTCTAGGCCTAGTAGTTTCCGAGAAAATGGAAATAAACCAAATTATGCCATACTTTTAGCTGAAAATATGTAAAAATATGTATGTTATTGTGCGATACACATATTTTTTCTCAAAAACGGTAAGTCTGGCGTGGTTTTGACCATAACAAAATTTGTAGAGGCATTCATTACGAACATTTTAAACCAAAAATCTTAATTCTAGGCCTAGTAGTTTCCGAGAAAATGGAAATAAACCAAATTATGCCATACTTTTAGCTAAAAATATGTATGTTATTGTGCGATGCACATATTTTTTCTCAAAAACGGTAAGTCTGGCGTGGTTTTGACCATAACAAGATTTGTAGAGGCATTCATTACGAACATTTTAAACCAAAAATCTTAATTCTAGGCCTAGTAGTTTCCGAGAAAATGAAAATAAACCAAATTATGCCATACTTTTAGCTAAAAATATGTATGTTATTGTGCGATGCACATATTTTTTCTCAAAAACGGTAAGTCTGGCGTGGTTTTGACCATAACAAGATTTGTAGAGGCATTCATTACGAACATTTTAAACCAAAAATCTTAATTCTAGGCCTAGTAGTTTCCGAGAAAATGGAAATAAACCAAATTATGCCATACTTTTAGCTGAAAATATGTAAAAATATGTATGTTATTGTGCGATACACATATTTTTTCTCAAAAACGGTAAGTCTGGCGTGGTTTTGACCATAACAAGATTTGTAGAGGCATTCATTACGAACATTTTAAACCAAAAATCTTAATTCTAGGCCTAGTAGTTTCCGAGAAAATGAAAATAAACCAAATTATGCCATACTTTTAGCTAAAAATATGTATGTTATTGTGCGATGCACATATTTTTTCTCAAAAACGGTAAGTCTGGCGTGGTTTTGACCATAACAAGATTTGTAGAGGCATTCATTACGAACATTTTAAACCAAAAATCTTAATTCTAGGCCTAGTAGTTTCCGAGAAAATGGAAATAAACCAAATTATGCCATACTTTTAGCTGAAAATATGTAAAAATATGTATGTTATTGTGCGATACACATATTTTTTCTCAAAAACGGTAAGTCTGGCGTGGTTTTGACCATAACAAGATTTGTAGAGGCATTCATTACGAACATTTTAAACCAAAAATCTTAATTCTAGGCCTAGTAGTTTCCGAGAAAATGAAAATAAACCAAATTATGCCATACTTTTAGCTAAAAATATGTATGTTATTGTGCGATGCACATATTTTTTCTCAAAAACGGTAAGTCTGGCGTGGTTTTGACCATAACAAGATTTGTAGAGGCATTCATTACGAACATTTTAAACCAAAAATCTTAATTCTAGGCCTAGTAGTTTCCGAGAAAATGAAAATAAACCAAATTATGCCATACTTTTAGCTAAAAATATGTATGTTATTGTGCGATGCACATATTTTTTCTCAAAAACGGTAAGTCTGGCGTGGTTTTGACCATAACAAGATTTGTAGAGGCATTCATTACGAACATTTTAAACCAAAAATCTTAATTCTAGGCCTAGTAGTTTCCGAGAAAATGAAAATAAACCAAATTATGCCATACTTTTAGCTAAAAATATGTATGTTATTGTGCGATGCACATATTTTTTCTCAAAAACGGTAAGTCTGGCGTGGTTTTGACCATAACAAGATTTGTAGAGGCATTCATTACGAACATTTTAAACCAAAAATCTTAATTCTAGGCCTAGTAGTTTCCGAGAAAATGGAAATAAACCAAATTATGCCATACTTTTAGCTGAAAATATGTAAAAATATGTATGTTATTGTGCGATACACATATTTTTTCTCAAAAACGGTAAGTCTGGCGTGGTTTTGACCATAACAAGATTTGTAGAGGCATTCATTACGAACATTTTAAACCAAAAATCTTAATTCTAGGCCTAGTAGTTTCCGAGAAAATGAAAATAAACCAAATTATGCCATACTTTTAGCTAAAAATATGTATGTTATTGTGCGATGCACATATTTTTTCTCAAAAACGGTAAGTCTGGCGTGGTTTTGACCATAACAAGATTTGTAGAGGCATTCATTACGAACATTTTAAACCAAAAATCTTAATTCTAGGCCTAGTAGTTTCCGAGAAAATGGAAATAAACCAAATTATGCCATACTTTTAGCTGAAAATATGTAAAAATATGTATGTTATTGTGCGATACACATATTTTTTCTCAAAAACGGTAAGTCTGGCGTGGTTTTGACCATAACAAGATTTGTAGAGGCATTCATTACGAACATTTTAAACCAAAAATCTTAATTCTAGGCCTAGTAGTTTCCGAGAAAATGAAAATAAACCAAATTATGCCATACTTTTATGCGATGCACATATTTTTTCTCAAAAACGGTAAGTCTGGCGTGGTTTTGACCATAACAAGATTTGTAGAGGCATTCATTACGAACATTTTAAACCAAAAATCTTAATTCTAGGCCTAGTAGTTTCCGAGAAAATGGAAATAAACCAAATTATGCCATACTTTTAGCTGAAAATATGTAAAAATATGTATGTTATTGTGCGATACACATATTTTTTCTCAAAAACGGTAAGTCTGGCGTGGTTTTGACCATAACAAGATTTGTAGAGGCATTCATTACGAACATTTTAAACCAAAAATCTTAATTCTAGGCCTAGTAGTTTCCGAGAAAATGGAAATAAACCAAATTATGCCATACTTTTAGCTGAAAATATGTAAAAATATGTATGTTATTGTGCGATGCACATATTTTTTCTCAAAAACGGTAAGTCTGGCGTGGTTTTGACCATAACAAGATTTGTAGAGGCATTCATTACGAACATTTTAAACCAAAAATCTTAATTCTAGGCCTAGTAGTTTCCGAGAAAATGGAAATAAACCAAATTATGCCATACTTTTAGCTGAAAATATGTAAAAATATGTATGTTATTGTGCGATACACATATTTTTTCTCAAAAACGGTAAGTCTGCCGTGGTTTTGACCATAACAAGATTTGTAGAGGCATTCATTACGAACATTTTAAACCAAAAATCTTAATTCTAGGCCTAGTAGTTTCCGAGAAAATGGAAATAAACCACTAGTAGTTTCCGAGAAAATGGAAATAAACCAAATTATGCCATACTTTTAGCTAAAAATATGTATGTTATTGTGCGATGCACATATTTTTTCTCAAAAACGGTAAGTCTGGCGTGGTTTTGACCATAACAAGATTTGTAGAGGCATTCATTACGAACATTTTAAACCAAAAATCTTAATTCTAGGCCTAGTAGTTTCCGAGAAAATGAAAATAAACCAAATTATGCCATACTTTTAGCTAAAAATATGTATGTTATTGTGCGATGCACATATTTTTTCTCAAAAACGGTAAGTCTGGCGTGGTTTTGACCATAACAAGATTTGTAGAGGCATTCATTACGAACATTTTAAACCAAAAATCTTAATTCTAGGCCTAGTAGTTTCCGAGAAAATGGAAATAAACCAAATTATGCCATACTTTTAGCTAAAAATATGTATGTTATTGTGCGATGCACATATTTTTTCTCAAAAACGGTAAGTCTGGCGTGGTTTTGACCATAACAAGATTTGTAGAGGCATTCATTACGAACATTTTAAACCAAAAATCTTAATTCTAGGCCTAGTAGTTTCCGAGAAAATGAAAATAAACCAAATTATGCCATACTTTTAGCTAAAAATATGTATGTTATTGTGCGATGCACATATTTTTTCTCAAAAACGGTAAGTCTGGCGTGGTTTTGACCATAACAAGATTTGTAGAGGCATTCATTACGAACATTTTAAACCAAAAATCTTAATTCTAGGCCTAGTAGTTTCCGAGAAAATGGAAATAAACCAAATTATGCCATACTTTTAGCTGAAAATATGTAAAAATATGTATGTTATTGTGCGATACACATATTTTTTCTCAAAAACGGTAAGTCTGGCGTGGTTTTGACCATAACAAGATTTGTAGAGGCATTCATTACGAACATTTTAAACCAAAAATCTTAATTCTAGGCCTAGTAGTTTCCGAGAAAATGGAAATAAACCAAATTATGCCATACTTTTAGCTAAAAATATGTATGTTATTGTGCGATACACATATTTTTTCTCAAAAACGGTAAGTCTGGCGTGGTTTTGACCATAACAAGATTTGTAGAGGCATTCATTACGAACATTTTAAACCAAAAATCTTAATTCTAGGCCTAGTAGTTTCCGAGAAAATGGAAATAAACCAAATTATGCCATACTTTTAGCTGAAAATATGTAAAAATATGTATGTTATTGTGCGATACACATATTTTTTCTCAAAAACGGTAAGTCTGGCGTGGTTTTGACCATAACAAGATTTGTAGAGGCATTCATTACGAACATTTTAAACCAAAAATCTTAATTCTAGGCCTAGTAGTTTCCGAGAAAATGAAAATAAACCAAATTATGCCATACTTTTAGCTAAAAATATGTATGTTATTGTGCGATGCACATATTTTTTCTCAAAAACGGTAAGTCTGGCGTGGTTTTGACCATAACAGGATTTGTAGAGGCATTCATTACGAACATTTTAAACCAAAAATCTTAATTCTAGGCCTAGTAGTTTCCGAGAAAATGGAAATAAACCAAATTATGCCATACTTTTAGCTGAAAATATGTAAAAATATGTATGTTATTGTGCGATACACATATTTTTTCTCAAAAACGGTAAGTCTGGCGTGGTTTTGACCATAACAAGATTTGTAGAGGCATTCATTACGAACATTTTAAACCAAAAATCTTAATTCTAGGCCTAGTAGTTTCCGAGAAAATGGAAATAAACCAAATTATGCCATACTTTTAGCTGAAAATATGTAAAAATATGTATGTTATTGTGCGATACACATATTTTTTCTCAAAAACGGTAAGTCTGGTGTGGTTTTGACCATAACAAGATTTGTAGAGGCATTCATTACGAACATTTTAAACCAAAAATCTTAATTCTAGGCCTAGTAGTTTCCGAGAAAATGGAAATAAACCAAATTATGCCATACTTTTAGCTAAAAATATGTATGTTATTGTGCGATGCACATATTTTTTCTCAAAAACGGTAAGTCTGGCGTGGTTTTGACCATAACAAGATTTGTAGAGGCATTCATTACGAACATTTTAAACCAAAAATCTTAATTCTAGGCCTAGTAGTTTCCGAGAAAATGGAAATAAACCAAATTATGCCATACTTTTAGCTAAAAATATGTATGTTATTGTGCGATGCACATATTTTTTCTCAAAAACGGTAAGTCTGGCGTGGTTTTGACCATAACAAGATTTGTAGAGGCATTCATTACGAACATTTTAAACCAAAAATCTTAATTCTAGGCCTAGTAGTTTCCGAGAAAATGGAAATAAACCAAATTATGCCATACTTTTAGCTGAAAATATGTAAAAATATGTATGTTATTGTGCGATACACATATTTTTTCTCAAAAACGGTAAGTCTGGCGTGGTTTTGACCATAACAAGATTTGTAGAGGCATTCATTACGAACATTTTAAACCAAAAATCTTAATTCTAGGCCTAGTAGTTTCCGAGAAAATGGAAATAAACCAAATTATGCCATACTTTTAGCTGAAAATATGTAAAAATATGTATGTTATTGTGCGATACACATATTTTTTCTCAAAAACGGTAAGTCTGGCGTGGTTTTGACCATAACAAGATTTGTAGAGGCATTCATTACGAACATTTTAAACCAAAAATCTTAATTCTAGGCCTAGTAATTTCCGAGAAAATGGAAATAAACCAAATTATGCCATACTTTTAGCTGAAAATATGTAAAAATATGTATGTTATTGTGCGATACACATATTTTTTCTCAAAAACGGTAAGTCTGGCGTGGTTTTGACCATAACAAGATTTGTAGAGGCATTCATTACGAACATTTTAAACCAAAAATCTTAATTCTAGGCCTAGTAGTTTCCGAGAAAATGAAAATAAACCAAATTATGCCATACTTTTAGCTAAAAATATGTATGTTATTGTGCGATGCACATATTTTTTCTCAAAAACGGTAAGTCTGGCGTGGTTTTGACCATAACAAGATTTGTAGAGGCATTCATTACGAACATTTTAAACCAAAAATCTTAATTCTAGGCCTAGTAGTTTCCGAGAAAATGAAAATAAACCAAATTATGCCATACTTTTAGCTAAAAATATGTATGTTATTGTGCGATGCACATATTTTTTCTCAAAAACGGTAAGTCTGGCGTGGTTTTGACCATAACAAGATTTGTAGAGGCATTCATTACGAACATTTTAAACCAAAAATCTTAATTCTAGGCCTAGTAGTTTCCGAGAAAATGAAAATAAACCAAATTATGCCATACTTTTAGCTGAAAATATGTAAAAATATGTATGTTATTGTGCGATACACATATTTTTTCTCAAAAACGGTAAGTCTGGCGTGGTTTTGACCATAACAAGATTTGTAGAGGCATTCATTACGAACATTTTAAACCAAAAATCTTAATTCTAGGCCTAGTAGTTTCCGAGAAAATGAAAATAAACCAAATTATGCCATACTTTTAGCTAAAAATATGTATGTTATTGTGCGATGCACATATTTTTTCTCAAAAACGGTAAGTCTGGCGTGGTTTTGACCATAACAAGATTTGTAGAGGCATTCATTACGAACATTTTAAACCAAAAATCTTAATTCTAGGCCTAGTAGTTTCCGAGAAAATGAAAATAAACCAAATTATGCCATACTTTTAGCTAAAAATATGTATGTTTTTGTGCGATGCATATATTTTTTCTCAAAAACGGTAAGTCTGGCGTGGTTTTGACCATAACAAGATTTGTAGAGGCATTCATTACGAACATTTTAAACCAAAAATCTTAATTCTAGGCCTAGTAGTTTCCGAGAAAATGGAAATAAACCAAATTATGCCATACTTTTAGCTGAAAATATGTAAAAATATGTATGTTATTGTGCGATACACATATTTTTTCTCAAAAACGGTAAGTCTGGCGTGGTTTTGACCATAACAAGATTTGTAGAGGCATTCATTACGAACATTTTAAACTAAAAATCTTAATTCTAGGCCTAGTAGTTTCCGAGAAAATGGAAATAAACCAAATTATGCCATACTTTTAGCTAAAAATATGTATGTTATTGTGCGATACACATATTTTTTCTCAAAAACGGTAAGTCTGGCGTGGTTTTGACCATAACAAGATTTGTAGAGGCATTCATTACGAACATTTTAAACTAAAAATCTTAATTCTAGGCCTAGTAGTTTCCGAGAAAATGGAAATAAACCAAATTATGCCATACTTTTAGCTAAAAATATGTATGTTATTGTGCGATACACATATTTTTTCTCAAAAACGGTAAGTCTGGCGTGGTTTTGACCATAACAAGATTTGTAGAGGCATTCATTACGAACATTTTAAACCAAAAATCTTAATTCTAGGCCTAGTAGTTTCCGAGAAAATGGAAATAAACCAAATTATGCCATACTTTTAGCTGAAAATATGTAAAAATATGTATGTTATTGTGCGATACACATATTTTTTCTCAAAAACGGTAAGTCTGGCGTGGTTTTGACCATAACAAGATTTGTAGAGGCATTCATTACGAACATTTTAAACCAAAAATCTTAATTCTAGGCCTAGTAGTTTCCGAGAAAATGAAAATAAACCAAATTATGCCATACTTTTAGCTAAAAATATGTATGTTATTGTGCGATGCACATATTTTTTCTCAAAAACGGTAAGTCTGGCGTGGTTTTGACCATAACAAGATTTGTAGAGGCATTCATTACGAACATTTTAAACCAAAAATCTTAATTCTAGGCCTAGTAGTTTCCGAGAAAATGGAAATAAACCAAATTATGCCATACTTTTAGCTGAAAATATGTAAAAATATGTATGTTATTGTGCGATACACATATTTTTTCTCAAAAACGGTAAGTCTGGCGTGGTTTTGACCATAACAAGATTTGTAGAGGCATTCATTACGAACATTTTAAACCAAAAATCTTAATTCTAGGCCTAGTAGTTTCCGAGAAAATGGAAATAAACCAAATTATGCCATACTTTTAGCTGAAAATATGTAAAAATATGTATGTTATTGTGCGATACACATATTTTTTCTCAAAAACGGTAAGTCTGGTGTGGTTTTGACCATAACAAGATTTGTAGAGGCATTCATTACGAACATTTTAAACCAAAACTCTTAATTCTAGGCCTAGTAGTTTCCGAGAAAATGGAAATAAACCAAATTATGCCATACTTTTAGCTAAAAATATGTATGTTATTGTGCGATGCACATATTTTTTCTCAAAAACGGTAAGTCTGGCGTGGTTTTGACCATAACAAGATTTGTAGAGGCATTCATTACGAACATTTTAAACCAAAAATCTTAATTCTAGGCCTAGTAGTTTCCGAGAAAATGGAAATAAACCAAATTATGCCATACTTTTAGCTAAAAATATGTATGTTATTGTGCGATGCACATATTTTTTCTCAAAAACGGTAAGTCTGGCGTGGTTTTGACCATAACAAGATTTGTAGAGGCATTCATTACGAACATTTTAAACCAAAAATCTTAATTCTAGGCCTAGTAGTTTCCGAGAAAATGGAAATAAACCAAATTATGCCATACTTTTAGCTGAAAATATGTAAAAATATGTATGTTATTGTGCGATACACATATTTTTTCTCAAAAACGGTAAGTCTGGCGTGGTTTTGACCATAACAAGATTTGTAGAGGCATTCATTACGAACATTTTAAACCAAAAATCTTAATTCTAGGCCTAGTAGTTTCCGAGAAAATGGAAATAAACCAAATTATGCCATACTTTTAGCTGAAAATATGTAAAAATATGTATGTTATTGTGCGATACACATATTTTTTCTCAAAAACGGTAAGTCTGGCGTGGTTTTGACCATAACAAGATTTGTAGAGGCATTCATTACGAACATTTTAAACCAAAAATCTTAATTCTAGGCCTAGTAATTTCCGAGAAAATGGAAATAAACCAAATTATGCCATACTTTTAGCTGAAAATATGTAAAAATATGTATGTTATTGTGCGATACACATATTTTTTCTCAAAAACGGTAAGTCTGGCGTGGTTTTGACCATAACAAGATTTGTAGAGGCATTCATTACGAACATTTTAAACCAAAAATCTTAATTCTAGGCCTAGTAGTTTCCGAGAAAATGAAAATAAACCAAATTATGCCATACTTTTAGCTGAAAATATGTAAAAATATGTATGTTATTGTGCGATACACATATTTTTTCTCAAAAACGGTAAGTCTGGCGTGGTTTTGACCATAACAAGATTTGTAGAGGCATTCATTACGAACATTTTAAACCAAAAATCTTAATTCTAGGCCTAGTAGTTTCCGAGAAAATGAAAATAAACCAAATTATGCCATACTTTTAGCTAAAAATATGTATGTTATTGTGCGATGCACATATTTTTTCTCAAAAACGGTAAGTCTGGCGTGGTTTTGACCATAACAAGATTTGTAGAGGCATTCATTACGAACATTTTAAACCAAAAATCTTAATTCTAGGCCTAGTAGTTTCCGAGAAAATGAAAATAAACCAAATTATGCCATACTTTTAGCTAAAAATATGTATGTTATTGTGCGATGCACATATTTTTTCTCAAAAACGGTAAGTCTGGCGTGGTTTTGACCATAACAAGATTTGTAGAGGCATTCATTACGAACATTTTAAACCAAAAATCTTAATTCTAGGCCTAGTAGTTTCCGAGAAAATGGAAATAAACCAAATTATGCCATACTTTTAGCTGAAAATATGTAAAAATATGTATGTTATTGTGCGATACACATATTTTTTCTCAAAAACGGTAAGTCTGGCGTGGTTTTGACCATAACAAGATTTGTAGAGGCATTCATTACGAACATTTTAAACTAAAAATCTTAATTCTAGGCCTAGTAGTTTCCGAGAAAATGGAAATAAACCAAATTATGCCATACTTTTAGCTGAAAATATGTAAAAATATGTATGTTATTGTGCGATACACATATTTTTTCTCAAAAACGGTAAGTCTGGCGTGGTTTTGACCATAACAAGATTTGTAGAGGCATTCATTACGAACATTTTAAATCAAAAATCTTAATTCTAGGCCTAGTAGTTTCCGAGAAAATGAAAATAAACCAAATTATGCCATACTTTTAGCTGAAAATATGTAAAAATATGTATGTTATTGTGCGATACACATATTTTTTCTCAAAAACGGTAAGTCTGGCGTGGTTTTGACCATAACGAGATTTGTAGAGGCATTCATTACGAACATTTTAAACCAAAAATCTTAATTCTAGGCCTAGTAGTTTCCGAGAAAATGAAAATAAACCAAATTATGCCATACTTTTAGCTAAAAATATGTATGTTATTGTGCGATGCACATATTTTTTCTCAAAAACGGTAAGTCTGGCGTGGTTTTGACCATAACAAGATTTGTAGAGGCATTCATTACGAACATTTTAAACCAAAAATCTTAATTCTAGGCCTAGTAGTTTCCGAGAAAATGAAAATAAACCAAATTATGCCATACTTTTAGCTAAAAATATGTATGTTATTGTGCGATGCACATATTTTTTCTCAAAAACGGTAAGTCTGGCGTGGTTTTGACCATAACAAGATTTGTAGAGGCATTCATTACGAACATTTTAAACCAAAAATCTTAATTCTAGGCCTAGTAGTTTCCGAGAAAATGGAAATAAACCAAATTATGCCATACTTTTAGCTGAAAATATGTAAAAATATGTATGTTATTGTGCGATACACATATTTTTTCTCAAAAACGGTAAGTCTGGCGTGGTTTTGACCATAATAAGATTTGTAGAGGCATTCATTACGAACATTTTAAACCAAAAATCTTAATTCTAGGCCTAGTAGTTTCCGAGAAAATGGAAATAAACCAAATTATGCCATACTTTTAGCTAAAAATATGTATGTTATTGTGCGATGCACATATTTTTTCTCAAAAAGGGTAAGTCTGGCGTGGTTTTGACCATAACAAGATTTGTAGAGGCATTCATTACGAACATTTTAAACCAAAAATCTTAATTCTAGGCCTAGTAGTTTCCGAGAAAATGGAAATAAACCAAATTATGCCATACTTTTAGCTAAAAATATGTATGTTATTGTGCGATGCACATATTTTTTCTCAAAAACGGTAAGTCTGGCGTGGTTTTGACCATAACAAGATTTGTAGAGGCATTCATTACGAACATTTTAAACCAAAAATCTTAATTCTAGGCCTAGTAGTTTCCGAGAAAATGAAAATAAACCAAATTATGCCATACTTTTAGCTAAAAATATGTATGTTATTGTGCGATGCACATATTTTTTCTCAAAAACGGTAAGTCTGGCGTGGTTTTGACCACAACAAGATTTGTAGAGGCATTCATTACGAACATTTTAAACCAAAAATCTTAATTCTAGGCCTAGTAGTTTCCGAGAAAATGGAAATAAACCAAATTATGCCATACTTTTAGCTGAAAATATGTAAAAATATGTATGTTATTGTGCGATACACATATTTTTTCTCAAAAACGGTAAGTCTGGCGTGGTTTTGACCATAACAAGATTTGTAGAGGCATTCATTACGAACATTTTAAACCAAAAATCTTAATTCTAGGCCTAGTAGTTTCCGAGAAAATGGAAATAAACCAAATTATGCCATACTTTTAGCTAAAAATATGTATGTTATTGTGCGATGCACATATTTTTTCTCAAAAACGGTAAGTCTGGCGTGGTTTTGACCATAACAAGATTTGTAGAGGCATTCATTACGAACATTTTAAACCAAAAATCTTAATTCTAGGCCTAGTAGTTTCCGAGAAAATGAAAATAAACCAAATTATGCCATACTTTTAGCTAAAAATATGTATGTTATTGTGCGATGCACATATTTTTTCTCAAAAACGGTAAGTCTGGCGTGGTTTTGACCATAACAAGATTTGTAGAGGCATTCATTACGAACATTTTAAACCAAAAATCTTAATTCTAGGCCTAGTAGTTTCCGAGAAAATTAAAATAAACCAAATTATGCCATACTTTTAGCTGAAAATATGTAAAAATATGTATGTTATTGTGCGATACACATATTTTTTCTCAAAAACGGTAAGTCTGGCGTGGTTTTGACCATAACAAGATTTGTAGAGGCATTCATTACGAACATTTTAAACCAAAAATCTTAATTCTAGGCCTAGTAGTTTCCGAGAAAATGAAAATAAACCAAATTATGCCATACTTTTAGCTAAAAATATGTATGTTATTGTGCGATGCACATATTTTTTCTCAAAAACGGTAAGTCTGGCGTTGTTTTGACCATAACAAGATTTGTAGAGGCATTCATTACGAACATTTTAAACCAAAAATCTTAATTCTAGGCCTAGTAGTTTCCGAGAAAATGGAAATAAACCAAATTATGCCATACTTTTAGCTAAAAATATGTATGTTATTGTGCGATGCACATATTTTTTCTCAAAAACGGTAAGTCTGGCGTGGTTTTGACCATAACAAGATTTGTAGAGGCATTCATTACGAACATTTTAAACCAAAAATCTTAATTCTAGGCCTAGTAGTTTCCGAGAAAATGGAAATAAACCAAATTATGCCATACTTTTAGCTGAAAATATGTAAAAATATGTATGTTATTGTGCGATACACATATTTTTTCTCAAAAACGGTAAGTCTGGCGTGGTTTTGACCATAACAAGATTTGTAGAGGCATTCATTAAGAACATTTTAAACCAAAAATCTTAATTCTAGGCCTAGTAGTTTCCGAGAAAATGGAAATAAACCAAATTATGCCATACTTTTAGCTGAAAATATGTAAAAATATGTATGTTATTGTGCGATACACATATTTTTTCTCAAAAACGGTAAGTCTGGCGTGGTTTTGACCATAACAAGATTTGTAGAGGCATTCATTACGAACATTTTAAACCAAAAATCTTAATTCTAGGCCTAGTAGTTTCCGAGAAAATGAAAATAAACCAAATTATGCCATACTTTTAGCTGAAAATATGTATGTTATTGTGCGATGCACATATTTTTTCTCAAAAACGGTAAGTCTGGCGTGGTTTTGACCATAACAAGATTTGTAGAGGCATTCATTACGAACATTTTAAACCAAAAATCTTAATTCTAGGCCTAGTAGTTTCCGAGAAAATGAAAATAAACCAAATTATGCCATACTTTTAGCTGAAAATATGTAAAAATATGTATGTTATTGTGCGATACACATATTTTTTCTCAAAAACGGTAAGTCTGGCGTGGTTTTGACCATAACAAGATTTGTAGAGGCATTCATTACGAACATTTTAAACCAAAAATCTTAATTCTAGGCCTAGTAGTTTCCGAGAAAATGGAAATAAACCAAATTATGCCATACTTTTAGCTAAAAATATGTATGTTATTGTGCGATGCACATATTTTTTCTCAAAAACGGTAAGTCTGGCGTGGTTTTGACCATAACAAGATTTGTAGAGGCATTCATTACGAACATTTTAAACCAAAAATCTTAATTCTAGGCCTAGTAGTTTCCGAGAAAATGGAAATAAACCAAATTATGCCATACTTTTAGCTGAAAATATGTAAAAATATGTATGTTATTGTGCGATACACATATTTTTTCTCAAAAACGGTAAGTCTGGCGTGGTTTTGACCATAACAAGATTTGTAGAGGCATTCATTACGAACATTTTAAACCAAAAATCTTAATTCTAGGCCTAGTAGTTTCCGAGAAAATGGAAATAAACCAAATTATGCCATACTTTTAGCTGAAAATATGTAAAAATATGTATGTTATTGTGCGATACACATATTTTTTCTCAAAAACGGTAAGTCTGGCGTGGTTTTGACCATAACAAGATTTGTAGAGGCATTCATTACGAACATTTTAAACCAAAAATCTTAATTCTAGGCCTAGTAGTTTCCGAGAAAATGGAAATAAACCAAATTATGCCATACTTTTAGCTGAAAATATGTAAAAATATGTATGTTATTGTGCGATACACATATTTTTTCTCAAAAACGGTAAGTCTGCCGTGGTTTTGACCATAACAAGATTTGTAGAGGCATTCATTACGAACATTTTAAACCAAAAATCTTAATTCTAGGCCTAGTAGTTTCCGAGAAAATGGAAATAAACCAAATTATGCCATACTTTTAGCTAAAAATATGTATGTTATTGTGCGATGCACATATTTTTTCTCAAAAACGGTAAGTCTGGCGTGGTTTTGACCATAACAAGATTTGTAGAGGCATTCATTACGAACATTTTAAACCAAAAATCTTAATTCTAGGCCTAGTAGTTTCCGAGAAAATGGAAATATACCAAATTATGCCATACTTTTAGCTAAAAATATGTGTTATTGTGCGATGCACATATTTTTTCTCAAAAATGGTAAGTCTGGCGTGGTTTTGACCATAACAAGATTTGTAGAGGCATTCATTACGAACATTTTAAACCAAAAATCTTAATTCTAGGCCTAGTAGTTTCCGAGAAAATGGAAATAAACCAAATTATGCCATACTTTTAGCTGAAAATATGTAAAAATATGTGTGTTATTGTGCGATACACATATTTTTTCTCAAAAACGGTAAGTCTGGCGTGGTTTTGACCATAACAAGATTTGTAGAGGCATTCATTACGAACATTTTAAACCAAAAATCTTAATTCTAGGCCTAGTAGTTTCCGAGAAAATGGAAATAAACCAAATTATGCCATACTTTTAGCTGAAAATATGTAAAAATATGTATGTTATTGTGCGATACACATATTTTTTCTCAAAAACGGTAAGTCTGGCGTGGTTTTGACCATAACAAGATTTGTAGAGGCATTCATTACGAACATTTTAAACCAAAAATCTTAATTCTAGGCCTAGTAATTTCCGAGAAAATGGAAATAAACCAAATTATGCCATACTTTTAGCTGAAAATATGTAAAAATATGTATGTTATTGTGCGATACACATATTTTTTCTCAAAAACGGTAAGTCTGGCGTGGTTTTGACCATAACAAGATTTGTAGAGGCATTCATTACGAACATTTTAAACCAAAAATCTTAATTCTAGGCCTAGTAGTTTCCGAGAAAATGAAAATAAACCAAATTATGCCATACTTTTAGCTAAAAATATGTATGTTATTGTGCGATGCACATATTTTTTCTCAAAAACGGTAAGTCTGGCGTGGTTTTGACCATAACAAGATTTGTAGAGGCATTCATTACGAACATTTTAAACCAAAAATCTTAATTCTAGGCCTAGTAGTTTCCGAGAAAATGAAAATAAACCAAATTATGCCATACTTTTAGCTAAAAATATGTATGTTATTGTGCGATGCACATATTTTTTCTCAAAAACGGTAAGTCTGGCGTGGTTTTGACCATAACAAGATTTGTAGAGGCATTCATTACGAACATTTTAAACCAAAAATCTTAATTCTAGGCCTAGTAGTTTCCGAGAAAATGAAAATAAACCAAATTATGCCATACTTTTAGCTGAAAATATGTAAAAATATGTATGTTATTGTGCGATACACATATTTTTTCTCAAAAACGGTAAGTCTGGCGTGGTTTTGACCATAACAAGATTTGTAGAGGCATTCATTACGAACATTTTAAACTAAAAATCTTAATTCTAGGCCTAGTAGTTTCCGAGAAAATGGAAATAAACCAAATTATGCCATACTTTTAGCTGAAAATATGTAAAAATATGTATGTTATTGTGCGATACACATATTTTTTCTCAAAAACGGTAAGTCTGGCGTGGTTTTGACCATAACAAGATTTGTAGAGGCATTCATTACGAACATTTTAAATCAAAAATCTTAATTCTAGGCCTAGTAGTTTCCGAGAAAATGAAAATAAACCAAATTATGCCATACTTTTAGCTGAAAATATGTAAAAATATGTATGTTATTGTGCGATACACATATTTTTTCTCAAAAACGGTAAGTCTGGCGTGGTTTTGACCCTAACGAGATTTGTAGAGGCATTCATTACGAACATTTTAAACCAAAAATCTTAATTCTAGGCCTAGTAGTTTCCGAGAAAATGAAAATAAACCAAATTATGCCATACTTTTAGCTAAAAATATGTATGTTATTGTGCGATGCACATATTTTTTCTCAAAAACGGTAAGTCTGGCGTGGTTTTGACCATAACAAGATTTGTAGAGGCATTCACTACGAACATTTTAAACCAAAAATCTTAATTCTAGGCCTAGTAGTTTCCGAGAAAATGAAAATAAACCAAATTATGCCATACTTTTAGCTAAAAATATGTATGTTATTGTGCGATGCACATATTTTTTCTCAAAAACGGTAAGTCTGGCGTGGTTTTGACCATAACAAGATTTGTAGAGGCATTCATTACGAACATTTTAAACCAAAAATCTTAATTCTAGGCCTAGTAGTTTCCGAGAAAATGGAAATAAACCAAATTATGCCATACTTTTAGCTGAAAATATGTAAAAATATGTATGTTATTGTGCGATACACATATTTTTTCTCAAAAACGGTAAGTCTGGCGTGGTTTTGACCATAATAAGATTTGTAGAGGCATTCATTACGAACATTTTAAACCAAAAATCTTAATTCTAGGCCTAGTAGTTTCCGAGAAAATGGAAATAAACCAAATTATGCCATACTTTTAGCTAAAAATATGTATGTTATTGTGCGATGCACATATTTTTTCTCAAAAACGGTAAGTCTGGCGTGGTTTTGACCATAACAAGATTTGTAGAGGCATTCATTACGAACATTTTAAACCAAAAATCTTAATTCTAGGCCTAGTAGTTTCCGAGAAAATGAAAATAAACCAAATTATGCCATACTTTTAGCTAAAAATATGTATGTTATTGTGCGATGCACATATTTTTTCTCAAAAACGGTAAGTCTGGCGTGGTTTTGACCACAACAAGATTTGTAGAGGCATTCATTACGAACATTTTAAACCAAAAATCTTAATTCTAGGCCTAGTAGTTTCCGAGAAAATGGAAATAAACCAAATTATGCCATACTTTTAGCTGAAAATATGTAAAAATATGTATGTTATTGTGCGATACACATATTTTTTCTCAAAAACGGTAAGTCTGGCGTGGTTTTGACCATAACAAGATTTGTAGAGGCATTCATTACGAACATTTTAAACCAAAAATCTTAATTCTAGGCCTAGTAGTTTCCGAGAAAATGAAAATAAACCAAATTATGCCATACTTTTAGCTAAAAATATGTATGTTATTGTGCGATGCACATATTTTTTCTCAAAAACGGTAAGTCTGGCGTGGTTTTGACCATAACAAGATTTGTAGAGGCATTCATTACGAACATTTTAAACCAAAAATCTTAATTCTAGGCCTAGTAGTTTCCGAGAAAATGAAAATAAACCAAATTATGCCATACTTTTAGCTAAAAATATGTATGTTATTGTGCGATGCACATATTTTTTCTCAAAAACGGTAAGTCTGGCGTGGTTTTGACCATAACAAGATTTGTAGAGGCATTCATTACGAACATTTTAAATCAAAAATCTTAATTCTAGGCCTAGTAGTTTCCGAGAAAATGAAAATAAACCAAATTATGCCATACTTTTAGCTGAAAATATGTAAAAATATGTATGTTATTGTGCGATACACATATTTTTTCTCAAAAACGGTAAGTCTGGCGTGGTTTTGACCATAACAAGATTTGTAGAGGCATTCATTACGAACATTTTAAACCAAAAATCTTAATTCTAGGCCTAGTAGTTTCCGAGAAAATGAAAATAAACCAAATTATGCCATACTTTTAGCTAAAAATATGTATGTTATTGTGCGATGCACATATTTTTTCTCAAAAACGGTAAGTCTGGCGGTGTTTTGACCATAACAAGATTTGTAGAGGCATTCATTACGAACATTTTAAACCAAAAATCTTAATTCTAGGCCTAGTAGTTTCCGAGAAAATGAAAATAAACCAAATTATGCCATACTTTTAGCTAAAAATATGTATGTTATTGTGCGATGCACATATTTTTTCTCAAAAACGGTAAGTCTGGCGTGGTTTTGACCATAACAAGATTTGTAGAGGCATTCATTACGAACATTTTAAACCAAAAATCTTAATTCTAGGCCTAGTAGTTTCCGAGAAAATGGAAATAAACCAAATTATGCCATACTTTTAGCTGAAAATATGTAAAAATATGTATGTTATTGTGCGATACACATATTTTTTCTCAAAAACGGTAAGTCTGGCGTGGTTTTGACCATAACAAGATTTGTAGAGGCATTCATTACGAACATTTTAAACCAAAAATCTTAATTCTAGGCCTAGTAGTTTCCGAGAAAATGGAAATAAACCAAATTATGCCATACTTTTAGCTGAAAATATGTAAAAATATGTATGTTATTGTGCGATACACATATTTTTTCTCAAAAACGGTAAGTCTGGCGTGGTTTTGACCATAACAAGATTTGTAGAGGCATTCATTACGAACATTTTAAACCAAAAATCTTAATTCTAGGCCTAGTAGTTTCCGAGAAAATGAAAATAAACCAAATTATGCCATACTTTTAGCTGAAAATATGTAAAAATATGTATGTTATTGTGCGATACACATATTTTTTCTCAAAAACGGTAAGTCTGGCGTGGTTTTGACCATAACAAGATTTGTAGAGGCATTCATTACGAACATTTTAAACCAAAAATCTTAATTCTAGGCCTAGTAGTTTCCGAGAAAATGGAAATAAACCAAATTATGCCATACTTTTAGCTGAAAATATGTAAAAATATGTATGTTATTGTGCGATACACATATTTTTTCTCAAAAACGGTAAGTCTGGCGTGGTTTTGACCATAACAAGATTTGTAGAGGCATTCATTACGAACATTTTAAACCAAAAATCTTAATTCTAGGCCTAGTAGTTTCCGAGAAAATGAAAATAAACCAAATTATGCCATACTTTTAGCTAAAAATATGTATGTTATTGTGCGATGCACATATTTTTTCTCAAAAACGGTAAGTCTGGCGTGGTTTTGACCATAACAAGATTTGTAGAGGCATTCATTACGAACATTTTAAACCAAAAATCTTAATTCTAGGCCTAGTAGTTTCCGAGAAAATGAAAATAAACCAAATTATGCCATACTTTTAGCTAAAAATATGTATGTTATTGTGCGATGCACATATTTTTTCTCAAAAACGGTAAGTCTGGCGTGGTTTTGACCATAACAAGATTTGTAGAGGCATTCATTACGAACATTTTAAACCAAAAATCTTAATTCTAGGCCTAGTAGTTTCCGAGAAAATGAAAATAAACCAAATTATGCCATACTTTTAGCTGAAAATATGTAAAAATATGTATGTTATTGTGCGATACACATATTTTTTCTCAAAAACGGTAAGTCTGGCGTGGTTTTGACCATAACAAGATTTGTAGAGGCATTCATTACGAACATTTTAAACCAAAAATCTTAATTCTAGGCCTAGTAGTTTCCGAGAAAATGAAAATAAACCAAATTATGCCATACTTTTAGCTAAAAATATGTATGTTATTGTGCGATGCACATATTTTTTCTCAAAAACGGTAAGTCTGGCGTGGTTTTGACCATAACAAGATTTGTAGAGGCATTCATTACGAACATTTTAAACCAAAAATCTTAATTCTAGGCCTAGTAGTTTCCGAGAAAATGGAAATAAACCAAATTATGCCATACTTTTAGCTGAAAATATGTAAAAATATGTATGTTATTGTGCGATACACATATTTTTTCTCAAAAACGGTAAGTCTGGCGTGGTTTTGACCATAACAAGATTTGTAGAGGCATTCATTACGAACATTTTAAACCAAAAATCTTAATTCTAGGCCTAGTAGTTTCCGAGAAAATGGAAATAAACCAAATTATGCCATACTTTTAGCTAAAAATATGTATGTTATTGTGCGATGCACATATTTTTTCTCAAAAACGGTAAGTCTGGCGTGGTTTTGACCATAACAAGATTTGTAGAGGCATTCATTACGAACATTTTAAACCAAAAATCTTAATTCTAGGCCTAGTAGTTTCCGAGAAAATGGAAATAAACCAAATTATGCCATACTTTTAGCTAAAAATATGTATGTTATTGTGCGATGCACATATTTTTTCTCAAAAACGGTAAGTCTGGCGTGGTTTTGACCATAACAAGATTTGTAGAGGCATTCATTACGAACATTTTAAACCAAAAATCTTAATTCTAGGCCAAGTAGTTTCCGAGAAAATGGAAATAAACCAAATTATGCCATACTTTTAGCTGAAAATATGTAAAAATATGTATGTTATTGTGCGATACACATATTTTTTCTCAAAAACGGTAAGTCTGGCGTGGTTTTGACCATAACAAGATTTGTAGAGGCATTCATTACGAACATTTTAAACCAAAAATCTTAATTCTAGGCCTAGTAGTTTCCGAGAAAATGGAAATAAACCAAATTATGCCATACTTTTAGCTGAAAATATGTAAAAATATGTATGTTATTGTGCGATACACATATTTTTTCTCAAAAACGGTAAGTCTGGCGTGGTTTTGACCATAACAAGATTTGTAGAGGCATTCATTACGAACATTTTAAACCAAAAATCTTAATTCTAGGCCTAGTAGTTTCCGAGAAAATGGAAATAAACCAAATTATGCCATACTTTTAGCTGAAAATATGTAAAAATATGTATGTTATTGTGCGATACACATATTTTTTCTCAAAAACGGTAAGTCTGGCGTGGTTTTGACCATAACAAGATTTGTAGAGGCATTCATTACGAACATTTTAAACCAAAAATCTTAATTCTAGGCCTAGTAGTTTCCGAGAAAATGAAAATAAACCAAATTATGCCATACTTTTAGCTAAAAATATGTATGTTATTGTGCGATGCACATATTTTTTCTCAAAAACGGTAAGTCTGGCGTGGTTTTGACCATAACAAGATTTGTAGAGGCATTCATTACGAACATTTTAAACCAAAAATCTTAATTCTAGGCCTAGTAGTTTCCGAGAAAATGGAAATAAACCAAATTATGCCATACTTTTAGCTAAAAATATGTATGTTATTGTGCGATGCACATATTTTTTCTCAAAA
The DNA here is from genome assembly GCA_930367185.1 of Myathropa florea. NCBI lineage: Eukaryota > Metazoa > Arthropoda > Insecta > Diptera > Syrphidae > Myathropa > Myathropa florea. The sequence continues at coordinate 38,707,493 of OV884003.1, forward strand.
ACGGTAAGTCTGGCCTGGTTTTGACCATAACAAGATTTGTAGAGGCATTCATTACGAACATTTTAAACCAAAAATCTTAATTCTAGGCCTAGTAGTTTCCGAGAAAATGGAAATAAACCAAATTATGCCATACTTTTAGCTGAAAATATGTAAAAATATGTATGTTATTGTGCGATACACATATTTTTTCTCAAAAACGGTAAGTCTGGCGTGGTTTTGACCATAACAAGATTTGTAGAGGCATTCATTACGAACATTTTAAACCAAAAATCTTAATTCTAGGCCTAGTAGTTTCCGAGAAAATGGAAATAAACCAAATTATGCCATACTTTTAGCTGAAAATATGTAAAAATATGTATGTTATTGTGCGATACACATATTTTTTCTCAAAAACGGTAAGTCTGGCGTGGTTTTGACCATAACAAGATTTGTAGAGGCATTCATTACGAACATTTTAAACCAAAAATCTTAATTCTAGGCCTAGTAGTTTCCGAGAAAATGAAAATAAACCAAATTATACCATACTTTTAGCTAAAAATATGTATGTTATTGTGCGATGCACATATTTTTTCTCAAAAACGGTAAGTCTGGCGTGGTTTTGACCATAACAAGATTTGTAGAGGCATTCATTACGAACATTTTAAACCAAAAATCTTAATTCTAGGCCTAGTAGTTTCCGAGAAAATGGAAATAAACCAAATTATGCCATACTTTTAGCTGAAAATATGTAAAAATATGTATGTTATTGTGCGATACACATATTTTTTCTCAAAAACGGTAAGTCTGGCGTGGTTTTGACCATAACAAGATTTGTAGAGGCATTCATTACGAACATTTTAAACCAAAAATCTTAATTCTAGGCCTAGTAGTTTCCGAGAAAATGGAAATAAACCAAATTATGCCATACTTTTAGCTAAAAATATGTATGTTATTGTGCGATGCACATATTTTTTCTCAAAAACGGTAAGTCTGGCGTGGTTTTGACCATAACAAGATTTGTAGAGGCATTCATTACGAACATTTTAAACCAAAAATCTTAATTCTAGGCCTAGTAGTTTCCGAGAAAATGGAAATAAACCAAATTATGCCATACTTTTAGCTAAAAATATGTATGTTATTGTGCGATGCACATATTTTTTCTCAAAAACGGTAAGTCTGGCGTGGTTTTGACCATAACAAGATTTGTAGAGGCATTCATTACGAACATTTTAAACCAAAAATCTTAATTCTAGGCCAAGTAGTTTCCGAGAAAATGGAAATAAACCAAATTATGCCATACTTTTAGCTGAAAATATGTAAAAATATGTATGTTATTGTGCGATACACATATTTTTTCTCAAAAACGGTAAGTCTGGCGTGGTTTTGACCATAACAAGATTTGTAGAGGCATTCATTACGAACATTTTAAACCAAAAATCTTAATTCTAGGCCTAGTAGTTTCCGAGAAAATGGAAATAAACCAAATTATGCCATACTTTTAGCTGAAAATATGTAAAAATATGTATGTTATTGTGCGATACACATATTTTTTCTCAAAAACGGTAAGTCTGGCGTGGTTTTGACCATAACAAGATTTGTAGAGGCATTCATTACGAACATTTTAAACCAAAAATCTTAATTCTAGGCCTAGTAGTTTCCGAGAAAATGGAAATAAACCAAATTATGCCATACTTTTAGCTGAAAATATGTAAAAATATGTATGTTATTGTGCGATACACATATTTTTTCTCAAAAACGGTAAGTCTGGCGTGGTTTTGACCATAACAAGATTTGTAGAGGCATTCATTACGAACATTTTAAACCAAAAATCTTAATTCTAGGCCTAGTAGTTTCCGAGAAAATGAAAATAAACCAAATTATGCCATACTTTTAGCTAAAAATATGTATGTTATTGTGCGATGCACATATTTTTTCTCAAAAACGGTAAGTCTGGCGTGGTTTTGACCATAACAAGATTTGTAGAGGCATTCATTACGAACATTTTAAACCAAAAATCTTAATTCTAGGCCTAGTAGTTTCCGAGAAAATGGAAATAAACCAAATTATGCCATACTTTTAGCTAAAAATATGTATGTTATTGTGCGATGCACATATTTTTTCTCAAAAACGGTAAGTCTGGCGTGGTTTTGACCATAACAAGATTTGTAGAGGCATTCATTACGAACATTTTAAACCAAAAATCTTAATTCTAGGCCTAGTAGTTTCCGAGAAAATGGAAATAAACCAAATTATGCCATACTTTTAGCTGAAAATATGTAAAAATATGTATGTTATTGTGCGATACACATATTTTTTCTCAAAAACGGTAAGTCTGGCGTGGTTTTGACCATAACAAGATTTGTAGAGGCATTCATTACGAACATTTTAAACCAAAAATCTTAATTCTAGGCCTAGTAGTTTCCGAGAAAATGGAAATAAACCAAATTATGCCATACTTTTAGCTAAAAATATGTATGTTATTGTGCGATGCACATATTTTTTCTCAAAAACGGTAAGTCTGGCGTGGTTTTGACCATAACAAGATTTGTAGAGGCATTCATTACGAACATTTTAAACCAAAAATCTTAATTCTAGGCCTAGTAGTTTCCGAGAAAATGGAAATAAACCAAATTATGCCATACTTTTAGCTAAAAATATGTATGTTATTGTGCGATGCACATATTTTTTCTCAAAAACGGTAAGTCTGGCGTGGTTTTGACCATAACAAGATTTGTAGAGGCATTCATTACGAACATTTTAAACCAAAAATCTTAATTCTAGGCCTAGTAGTTTCCGAGAAAATGGAAATAAACCAAATTATGCCATACTTTTAGCTGAAAATATGTAAAAATATGTATGTTATTGTGCGATACACATATTTTTTCTCAAAAACGGTAAGTCTGGCGTGGTTTTGACCATAACAAGATTTGTAGAGGCATTCATTACGAACATTTTAAACCAAAAATCTTAATTCTAGGCCTAGTAGTTTCCGAGAAAATGGAAATAAACCAAATTATGCCATACTTTTAGCTGAAAATATGTAAAAATATGTATGTTATTGTGCGATACACATATTTTTTCTCAAAAACGGTAAGTCTGGCGTGGTTTTGACCATAACAAGATTTGTAGAGGCATTCATTACGAACATTTTAAACCAAAAATCTTAATTCTAGGCCTAGTAGTTTCCGAGAAAATGAAAATAAACCAAATTATGCCATACTTTTAGCTAAAAATATGTATGTTATTGTGCGATGCACATATTTTTTCTCAAAAACGGTAAGTCTGGCGTGGTTTTGACCATAACAAGATTTGTAGAGGCATTCATTACGAACATTTTAAACCAAAAATCTTAATTCTAGGCCTAGTAGTTTCCGAGAAAATGGAAATAAACCAAATTATGCCATACTTTTAGCTAAAAATATGTATGTTATTGTGCGATGCACATATTTTTTCTCAAAAACGGTAAGTCTGGCGTGGTTTTGACCATAACAAGATTTGTAGAGGCATTCATTACGAACATTTTAAACCAAAAATCTTAATTCTAGGCCTAGTAGTTTCCGAGAAAATGGAAATAAACCAAATTATGCCATACTTTTAGCTGAAAATATGTAAAAATATGTATGTTATTGTGCGATACACATATTTTTTCTCAAAAACGGTAAGTCTGGCGTGGTTTTGACCATAACAAGATTTGTAGAGGCATTCATTACGAACATTTTAAACCAAAAATCTTAATTCTAGGCCTAGTAGTTTCCGAGAAAATGGAAATAAACCAAATTATGCCATACTTTTAGCTGAAAATATGTAAAAATATGTATGTTATTGTGCGATACACATATTTTTTCTCAAAAACGGTAAGTCTGGCGTGGTTTTGACCATAACAAGATTTGTAGAGGCATTCATTACGAACATTTTAAACCAAAAATCTTAATTCTAGGCCTAGTAGTTTCCGAGAAAATGAAAATAAACCAAATTATGCCATACTTTTAGCTAAAAATATGTATGTTATTGTGCGATGCACATATTTTTTCTCAAAAACGGTAAGTCTGGCGTGGTTTTGACCATAACAAGATTTGTAGAGGCATTCATTACGAACATTTTAAACCAAAAATCTTAATTCTAGGCCTAGTAGTTTCCGAGAAAATGGAAATAAACCAAATTATGCCATACTTTTAGCTGAAAATATGTAAAAATATGTATGTTATTGTGCGATACACATATTTTTTCTCAAAAACGGTAAGTCTGGCGTGGTTTTGACCATAACAAGATTTGTAGAGGCATTCATTACGAACATTTTAAACCAAAAATCTTAATTCTAGGCCTAGTAGTTTCCGAGAAAATGGAAATAAACCAAATTATGCCATACTTTTAGCTGAAAATATGTAAAAATATGTATGTTATTGTGCGATACACATATTTTTTCTCAAAAACGGTAAGTCTGGCGTGGTTTTGACCATAACAAGATTTGTAGAGGCATTCATTACGAACATTTTAAACCAAAAATCTTAATTCTAGGCCTAGTAGTTTCCGAGAAAATGGAAATAAACCAAATTATGCCATACTTTTAGCTGAAAATATGTAAAAATATGTATGTTATTGTGCGATACACATATTTTTTCTCAAAAACGGTAAGTCTGGCGTGGTTTTGACCATAACAAGATTTGTAGAGGCATTCATTACGAACATTTTAAACCAAAAATCTTAATTCTAGGCCTAGTAGTTTCCGAGAAAATGGAAATAAACCAAATTATGCCATACTTTTAGCTGAAAATATGTAAAAATATGTATGTTATTGTGCGATACACATATTTTTTCTCAAAAACGGTAAGTCTGGCGTGGTTTTGACCATAACAAGATTTGTAGAGGCATTCATTACGAACATTTTAAACCAAAAATCTTAATTCTAGGCCTAGTAGTTTCCGAGAAAATGGAAATAAACCAAATTATGCCATACTTTTCGCTAAAAATATGTACGTTATTGTGCGATGCACATATTTTTTCTCAAAAACGGTAAGTCTGGCGTGGTTTTGACCATAACAAGATTTGTAGAGGCATTCATTACGAACATTTTAAACCAAAAATCTTAATTCTAGGCCTAGTAGTTTCCGAGAAAATGGAAATAAACCAAATTATGCCATACTTTTAGCTAAAAATATGTATGTTATTGTGCGATGCACATATTTTTTCTCAAAAACGGTAAGTCTGGCGTGGTTTTGACCATAACAAGATTTGTAGAGGCATTCATTACGAACATTTTAAACCAAAAATCTTAATTCTAGGCCTAGTAGTTTCCGAGAAAATGGAAATAAACCAAATTATGCCATACTTTTAGCTGAAAATATGTTAAAATATGTATGTTATTGTGCGATACACATATTTTTTCTCAAAAACGGTAAGTCTGGCGTGGTTTTGACCATAACAAGATTTGTAGAGGCATTCATTACGAAGATTTTAAACCAAAAATCTTAATTCTAGGCCTAGTAGTTTCCGAGAAAATGGAAATAAACCAAATTATGCCATACTTTTAGCTAAAAATATGTATGTTATTGTGCGATGCACATATTTTTTCTCAAAAACGGTAAGTCTGGCGTGGTTTTGACCATAACAAGATTTGTAGAGGCATTCATTACGAACATTTTAAACCAAAAATCTTAATTCTAGGCCTAGTAGTTTCCGAGAAAATGGAAATAAACCAAATTATGCCATACTTTTAGCTAAAAATATGTATGTTATTGTGCGATGCACATATTTTTTCTCAAAAACGGTAAGTCTGGCGTGGTTTTGACCATAACAAGATTTGTAGAGGCATTCATTACGAACATTTTAAACCAAAAATCTTAATTCTAGGCCTAGTAGTTTCCGAGAAAATGGAAATAAACCAAATTATGCCATACTTTTAGCTGAAAATATGTAAAAATATGTATGTTATTGTGCGATACACATATTTTTTCTCAAAAACGGTAAGTCTGGCGTGGTTTTGACCGTAACAAGATTTGTAGAGGCATTCATTACGAACATTTTAAACCAAAAATCTTAATTCTAGGCCTAGTAGTTTCCGAGAAAATGGAAATAAACCAAATTATGCCATACTTTTAGCTAAAAATATGTATGTTATTGTGCGATGCACATATTTTTTCTCAAAAACAGTAAGTCTGGCGTGGTTTTGACCATAACAAGATTTGTAGAGGCATTCATTACGAACATTTTAAACCAAAAATCTTAATTCTAGGCCTAGTAGTTTCCGAGAAAATGGAAATAAACCAAATTATGCCATACTTTTAGCTGAAAATATGTAAAAATATGTATGTTATTGTGCGATACACATATTTTTTCTCAAAAACGGTAAGTCTGGCGTGGTTTTGACCATAACAAGATTTGTAGAGGCATTCATTACGAACATTTTAAACCAAAAATCTTAATTCTAGGCCTAGTAGTTTCCGAGAAAATGAAAATAAACCAAATTATGCCATACTTTTAGCTGAAAATATGTAAAAATATGTATGTTATTGTGCGATACACATATTTTTTTCTCAAAAACGGTAAGTCTGGCGTGGTTTTGACCATAACAAGATTTGTAGAGGCATTCATTACGAACATTTTAAACCAAAAATCTTAATTCTAGGCCTAGTAGTTTCCGAGAAAATGGAAATAAACCAAATTATGCCATACTTTTAGCTGAAAATATGTAAAAATATGTATGTTATTGTGCGATACACATATTTTTTCTCAAAAACGATAAGTCTGGCGTGGTTTTGACCATAACAAGATTTGTAGAGGCATTCATTACGAACATTTTAAACCAAAAATCTTAATTCTAGGCCTAGTAGTTTCCGAGAAAATGGAAATAAACCAAATTATGCCATACTTTTAGCTGAAAATATGTAAAAATATGTATGTTATTGTGCGATACACATATTTTTTCTCAAAAACGGTAAGTCTGGCGTGGTTTTGACCATAACAAGATGTGTAGAGGCATTCATTACGAACATTTTAAACCAAAAATCTTAATTCTAGGCCTAGTAGTTTCCGAGAAAATGAAAATAAACCAAATTATGCCATACTTTTAGCTGAAAATATGTAAAAATATGTATGTTATTGTGCGATACACATATTTTTTCTCAAAAACGGTAAGTCTGGCGTGGTTTTGACCATAACAAGATTTGTAGAGGCATTCATCGCGAACATTTTAAACCAAAAATCTTAATTCTAGGCCTAGTAGTTTCCGAGAAAATGGAAATAAACCAAATTATGCCATACTTTTAGCTAAAAATATGTATGTTATTGTGCGATGCACATATTTTTTCTCAAAAACGGTAAGTCTGGCGTGGTTTTGACCATAACAAGATTTGTAGAGGCATTCATTACGAACATTTTAAACCAAAAATCTTAATTCTAGGCCTAGTAGTTTCCGAGAAAATGAAAATAAACCAAATTATGCCATACTTTTAGCTAAAAATATGTATGTTATTGTGCGATGCACATATTTTTTCTCAAAAACGGTAAGTCTGGCGTGGTTTTGACCATAACAAGATTTGTAGAGGCATTCATTACGAACATTTTAAACCAAAAATCTTAATTCTAGGCCTAGTAGTTTCCGAGAAAATGAAAATAAACCAAATTATGCCATACTTTTAGCTAAAAATATGTATGTTATTGTGCGATGCACATATTTTTTCTCAAAAACGGTAAGTCTGGCGTGGTTTTGACCATAACAAGATTTGTAGAGGCATTCATTACGAACATTTTAAACCAAAAATCTTAATTCTAGGCCTAGTAGTTTCCGAGAAAATGAAAATAAACCAAATTATGCCATACTTTTAGCTGAAAATATGTAAAAATATGTATGTTATTGTGCGATGCACATATTTTTTCTCAAAAACGGTAAGTCTGGCGTGGTTTTGACCATAACAAGATTTGTAGAGGCATTCATTACGAACATTTTAAACCAAAAATCTTAATTCTAGGCCTAGTAGTTTCCGAGAAAATGGAAATAAACCAAATTATGCCATACTTTTAGCTGAAAATATGTAAAAATATGTATGTTATTGTGCGATACACATATTTTTTCTCAAAAACGGTAAGTCTGGCGTGGTTTTGACCGTAACAAGATTTGTAGAGGCATTCATTACGAACATTTTAAACCAAAAATCTTAATTCTAGGCCTAGTAGTTTCCGAGAAAATGAAAATAAACCAAATTATGCCATACTTTTAGCTAAAAATATGTATGTTATTGTGCGATGCACATATTTTTTCTCAAAAACAGTAAGTCTGGCGTGGTTTTGACCATAACAAGATTTGTAGAGGCATTCATTACGAACATTTTAAACCAAAAATCTTAATTCTAGGCCTAGTAGTTTCCGAGAAAATGGAAATAAACCAAATTATGCCATACTTTTAGCTGAAAATATGTAAAAATATGTATGTTATTGTGCGATACACATATTTTTTCTCAAAAACGGTAAGTCTGGCGTGGTTTTGACCATAACAAGATTTGTAGAGGCATTCATTACGAACATTTTAAACCAAAAATCTTAATTCTAGGCCTAGTAGTTTCCGAGAAAATGAAAATAAACCAAATTATGCCATACTTTTAGCTGAAAATATGTAAAAATATGTATGTTATTGTGCGATACACATATTTTTTCTCAAAAACGGTAAGTCTGGCGTGGTTTTGACCATAACAAGATTTGTAGAGGCATTCATTACGAACATTTTAAACCAAAAATCTTAATTCTAGGCCTAGTAGTTTCCGAGAAAATGGAAATAAACCAAATTATGCCATACTTTTAGCTGAAAATATGTAAAAATATGTATGTTATTGTGCGATACACATATTTTTTCTCAAAAACGATAAGTCTGGCGTGGTTTTGACCATAACAAGATTTGTAGAGGCATTCATTACGAACATTTTAAACCAAAAATCTTAATTCTAGGCCTAGTAGTTTCCGAGAAAATGGAAATAAACCAAATTATGCCATACTTTTAGCTGAAAATATGTAAAAATATGTATGTTATTGTGCGATACACATATTTTTTCTCAAAAACGGTAAGTCTGGCGTGGTTTTGACCATAACAAGATGTGTAGAGGCATTCATTACGAACATTTTAAACCAAAAATCTTAATTCTAGGCCTAGTAGTTTCCGAGAAAATGAAAATAAACCAAATTATGCCATACTTTTAGCTGAAAATATGTAAAAATATGTATGTTATTGTGCGATACACATATTTTTTCTCAAAAACGGTAAGTCTGGCGTGGTTTTGACCATAACAAGATTTGTAGAGGCATTCATTGCGAACATTTTAAACCAAAAATCTTAATTCTAGGCCTAGTAGTTTCCGAGAAAATGGAAATAAACCAAATTATGCCATACTTTTAGCTAAAAATATGTATGTTATTGTGCGATGCACATATTTTTTCTCAAAAACGGTAAGTCTGGCGTGGTTTTGACCATAACAAGATTTGTAGAGGCATTCATTACGAACATTTTAAACCAAAAATCTTAATTCTAGGCCTAGTAGTTTCCGAGAAAATGAAAATAAACCAAATTATGCCATACTTTTAGCTAAAAATATGTATGTTATTGTGCGATGCACATATTTTTTCTCAAAAACGGTAAGTCTGGCGTGGTTTTGACCATAACAAGATTTGTAGAGGCATTCATTACGAACATTTTAAACCAAAAATCTTAATTCTAGGCCTAGTAGTTTCCGAGAAAATGAAAATAAACCAAATTATGCCATACTTTTAGCTAAAAATATGTATGTTATTGTGCGATGCACATATTTTTTCTCAAAAACGGTAAGTCTGGCGTGGTTTTGACCATAACAAGATTTGTAGAGGCATTCATTACGAACATTTTAAACCAAAAATCTTAATTCTAGGCCTAGTAGTTTCCGAGAAAATGAAAATAAACCAAATTATGCCATACTTTTAGCTGAAAATATGTAAAAATATGTATGTTATTGTGCGATGCACATATTTTTTCTCAAAAACGGTAAGTCTGGCGTGGTTTTGACCATAACAAGATTTGTAGAGGCATTCATTACGAACATTTTAAACCAAAAATCTTAATTCTAGGCCTAGTAGTTTCCGAGAAAATGGAAATAAACCAAATTATGCCATACTTTTAGCTAAAAATATGTATGTTATTGTGCGATGCACATATTTTTTCTCAAAAACGGTAAGTCTGGCGTGGTTTTGACCATAACAAGATTTGTAGAGGCATTCATTACGAACATTTTAAACCAAAAATCTTAATTCTAGGCCTAGTAGTTTCCGAGAAAATGAAAATAAACCAAATTATGCCATACTTTTAGCTAAAAATATGTATGTTATTGTGCGATGCACATATTTTTTCTCAAAAACGGTAAGTCTGGCGTGGTTTTGACCATAACAAGATTTGTAGAGGCATTCATTACGAACATTTTAAACCAAAAATCTTAATTCTAGGCCTAGTAGTTTCCGAGAAAGTGGAAATAAACCAAATTATGCCATACTTTTAGCTAAAAATATGTATGTTATTGTGCGATGCACATATTTTTTCTCAAAAACGGTAAGTCTGGCGTGGTTTTGACCATAACAAGATTTGTAGAGGCATTCATTACGAACATTTTAAACCAAAAATCTTAATTCTAGGCCTAGTAGTTTCCGAGAAAATGGAAATAAACCAAATTATGCCATACTTTTAGCTGAAAATATGTAAAAATATGTATGTTATTGTGCGATACACATATTTTTTCTCAAAAACGGTAAGTCTGGCGTGGTTTTGACCATAACAAGATTTGTAGAGGCATTCATTACGAACATTTTAAACCAAAAATCGTAATTCTAGGCCTAGTAGTTTCCGAGAAAATGGAAATAAACCAAATTATGCCATACTTTTAGCTGAAAATATGTAAAAATATGTATGTTATTGTGCGATACACATATTTTTTCTCAAAAACGGTAAGTCTGGCGTGGTTTTGACCATAACAAGATTTGTAGAGGCATTCATTACGAACATTTTAAACCAAAAATCTTAATTCTAGGCCTAGTAGTTTCCGAGAAAATGAAAATAAACCAAATTATGCCATACTTTTAGCTAAAAATATGTATGTTATTGTGCGATGCACATATTTTTTCTCAAAAACGGTAAGTCTGGCGTGGTTTTGACCATAACAAGATTTGTAGAGGCATTCATTACGAACATTTTAAACCAAAAATCTTAATTCTAGGCCTAGTAGTTTCCGAGAAAATGAAAATAAACCAAATTATGCCATACTTTTAGCTAAAAATATGTATGTTATTGTGCGATGCACATATTTTTTCTCAAAAACGGTAAGTCTGGCGTGGTTTTGACCATAACAAGATTTGTAGAGGCATTCATTACGAACATTTTAAACCAAAAATCTTAATTCTAGGCCTAGTAGTTTCCGAGAAAATGGAAATAAACCAAATTATGCCATACTTTTAGCTAAAAATATGTATGTTATTGTGCGATGCACATATTTTTTCTCAAAAACGGTAAGTCTGGCGTGGTTTTGACCATAACAAGATTTGTAGAGGCATTCATTACGAACATTTTAAACCAAAAATCTTAATTCTAGGCCTAGTAGTTTCCGAGAAAATGGAAATAAACCAAATTATGCCATACTTTTAGCTGAAAATATGTAAAAATATGTATGTTATTGTGCGATACACATATTTTTTCTCAAAAACGGTAAGTCTGGCGTGGTTTTGACCATAACAAGATTTGTAGAGGCATTCATTACGAACATTTTAAACGAAAAATCTTAATTCTAGGCCTAGTAGTTTCCGAGAAAATGGAAATAAACCAAATTATGCCATACTTTTAGCTGAAAATATGTAAAAATATGTATGTTATTGTGCGATGCACATATTTTTTCTCAAAAACGGTAAGTCTTGCGTGGTTTTGACCATAACAAGATTTGTAGAGGCATTCATTACGAACATTTTAAACCAAAAATCTTAATTCTAGGCCTAGTAGTTTCCGAGAAAATGGAAATAAACCAAATTATGCCATACTTTTAGCTGAAAATATGTAAAAATATGTATGTTATTGTGCGATACACATATTTTTTCTCAAAAACGGTAAGTCTGGCGTGGTTTTGACCATAACAAGATTTGTAGAGGCATTCATTACGAACATTTTAAACCAAAAATCTTAATTCTAGGCCTAGTAGTTTCCGAGAAAATGGAAATAAACCAAATTATGCCATACTTTTAGCTAAAAATATGTATGTTATTGTGCGATGCACATATTTTTTCTCAAAAACGGTAAGTCTGGCGTGGTTTTGACCATAACAAGATTTGTAGAGGCATTCATTACGAACATTTTAAACCAAAAATCTTAATTCTAGGCCTAGTAGTTTCCGAGAAAATGGAAATAAACCAAATTATGCCATACTTTTAGCTGAAAATATGTAAAAATATGTATGTTATTGTGCGATACACATATTTTTTCTCAAAAACGGTAAGTCTGGCGTGGTTTTGACCATAACAAGATTTGTAGAGGCATTCATTACGAACATTTTAAACCAAAAATCTTAATTCTAGGCCTAGTAGTTTCCGAGAAAATGGAAATAAACCAAATTATGCCATACTTTTAGCTGAAAATATGTAAAAATATGTATGTTATTGTGCGATACACATATTTTTTCTCAAAAACGGTAAGTCTGGCGTGGTTTTGACCATAACAAGATTTGTAGAGGCATTCATTACGAACATTTTAAACCAAAAATCTTAATTCTAGGCCTAGTAGTTTCCGAGAAAATGGAAATAAACCAAATTATGCCATACTTTTAGCTAAAAATATGTATGTTATTGTGCGATGCACATATTTTTTCTCAAAAACGGTAAGTCTGGCGTGGTTTTGACCATAACAAGATTTGTAGAGGCATTCATTACGAACATTTTAAACCAAAAATCTTAATTCTAGGCCTAGTAGTTTCCGAGAAAATGGAAATAAACCAAATTATGCCATACTTTTAGCTAAAAATATGTATGTTATTGTGCGATGCACATATTTTTTCTCAAAAACGGTAAGTCTGGCGTGGTTTTGACCATAACAAGATTTGTAGAGGCATTCATTACGAACATTTTAAACCAAAAATCTTAATTCTAGGCCTAGTAGTTTCCGAGAAAATGGAAATAAAGCAAATTATGCCATACTTTTAGCTGAAAATATGTAAAAATATGTATGTTATTGTGCGATACACATATTTTTTCTCAAAAACGGTAAGTCTGGCGTGGTTTTGACCATAACAAGATTTGTAGAGGCATTCATTACGAACATTTTAAACCAAAAATCTTAATTCTAGGCCTAGTAGTTTCCGAGAAAATGGAAATAAACCAAATTATGCCATACTTTTAGCTAAAAATATGTATGTTATTGTGCGATGCACATATTTTTTCTCAAAAACGGTAAGTCTGGCGTGGTTTTGACCATAACAAGATTTGTAGAGGCATTCATTACGAACATTTTAAACCAAAAATCTTAATTCTAGGCCTAGTAGTTTCCGAGAAAATGGAAATAAACCAAATTATGCCATACTTTTAGCTAAAAATATGTAAAAATATGTATGTTATTGTGCGATACACATATTTTTTCTCAAAAACGGTAAGTCTGGCGTGGTTTTGACCATAACAAGATTTGTAGAGGCATTCATTACGAACATTTTAAACCAAAAATCTTAATTCTAGGCCTAGTAGTTTCCGAGAAAATGGAAATAAACCAAATTATGCCATACTTTTAGCTAAAAATATGTATGTTATTGTGCGATGCACATATTTTTTCTCAAAAACGGTAAGTCTGGCGTGGTTTTGACCATAACAAGATTTGTAGAGGCATTCATTACGAACATTTTAAACCAAAAATCTTAATTCTAGGCCTAGTAGTTTCCGAGAAAATGAAAATAAACCAAATTATGCCATACTTTTAGCTAAAAATATGTATGTTATTGTGCGATGCACATATTTTTTCTCAAAAACGGTAAGTCTGGCGTGGTTTTGACCATAACAAGATTTGTAGAGGCATTCATTACGAACATTTTAAACCAAAAATCTTAATTCTAGGCCTAGTAGTTTCCGAGAAAATGGAAATAAACCAAATTATGCCATACTTTTAGCTGAAAATATGTAAAAATATGTATGTTATTGTGCGATACACATATTTTTTCTCAAAAACGGTAAGTCTGGCGTTGTTTTGACCATAACAAGATTTGTAGAGGCATTCATTACGAACATTTTAAACCAAAAATCTTAATTCTAGGCCTAGTAGTTTCCGAGAAAATGGAAATAAACCAAATTATGCCATACTTTTAGCTGAAAATATGTAAAAATATGTATGTTATTGTGCGATACACATATTTTTTCTCAAAAACGGTAAGTCTGGCGTGGTTTTGACCATAACAAGATTTGTAGAGGCATTCATTACGAACATTTTAAACCAAAAATCTTAATTCTAGGCCTAGTAGTTTCCGAGAAAATGGAAATAAACCAAATTATGCCATACTTTTAGCTGAAAATATGTAAAAATATGTATGTTATTGTGCGATACACATATTTTTTCTCAAAAACGGTAAGTCTGGCGTGGTTTTGACCATAACAAGATTTGTAGAGGCATTCATTACGAACATTTTAAACCAAAAATCTTAATTCTAGGCCTAGTAGTTTCCGAGAAAATGAAAATAAACCAAATTATGCCATACTTTTAGCTAAAAATATGTATGTTATTGTGCGATGCACATATTTTTTCTCAAAAACGGTAAGTCTGGCGTGGTTTTGACCATAACAAGATTTGTAGAGGCATTCATTACGAACATTTTAAACCAAAAATCTTAATTCTAGGCCTAGTAGTTTCCGAGAAAATGGAAATAAACCAAATTATGCCATACTTTTAGCTAAAAATATGTATGTTATTGTGCGATGCACATATTTTTTCTCAAAAACGGTAAGTCTGGCGTGGTTTTGACCATAACAAGATTTGTAGAGGCATTCATTACGAACATTTTAAACCAAAAATCTTAATTCTAGGCCTAGTAGTTTCCGAGAAAATGGAAATAAACCAAATTATGCCATACTTTTAGCTGAAAATATGTAAAAATATGTATGTTATTGTGCGATACACATATTTTTTCTCAAAAACGGTAAGTCTGGCGTGGTTTTGACCATAACAAGATTTGTAGAGGCATTCATTACGAACATTTTAAACCAAAAATCTTAATTCTAGGCCTAGTAGTTTCCGAGAAAATGGAAATAAACCAAATTATGCCATACTTTTAGCTGAAAATATGTAAAAATATGTATGTTATTGTGCGATACACATATTTTTTCTCAAAAACGGTAAGTCTGGCGTGGTTTTGACCATAACAAGATTTGTAGAGGCATTCATTACGAACATTTTAAACCAAAAATCTTAATTCTAGGCCTAGTAGTTTCCGAGAAAATGAAAATAAACCAAATTATGCCATACTTTTAGCTAAAAATATGTATGTTATTGTGCGATGCACATATTTTTTCTCAAAAACGGTAAGTCTGGCGTGGTTTTGACCATAACAAGATTTGTAGAGGCATTCATTACGAACATTTTAAACCAAAAATCTTAATTCTAGGCCTAGTAGTTTCCGAGAAAATGGAAATAAACCAAATTATGCCATACTTTTAGCTGAAAATATGTAAAAATATGTATGTTATTGTGCGATACACATATTTTTTCTCAAAAACGGTAAGTCTGGCGTGGTTTTGACCATAACAAGATTTGTAGAGGCATTCATTACGAACATCTTAAACCAAAAATCTTAATTCTAGGCTTAGTAGTTTCCGAGAAAATGGAAATAAACCAAATTATGCCATACTTTTAGCTGAAAATATGTAAAAATATGTATGTTATTGTGCGATACACATATTTTTTCTCAAAAACGGTAAGTCTGGCGTGGTTTTGACCATAACAAGATTTGTAGAGGCATTCATTACGAACATTTTAAACCAAAAATCTTAATTCTAGGCCTAGTAGTTTCCGAGAAAATGAAAATAAACCAAATTATGCCATACTTTTAGCTAAAAATATGTATGTTATTGTGCGATGCACATATTTTTTCTCAAAAACGGTAAGTCTGGCGTGGTTTTGACCATAACAAGATTTGTAGAGGCATTCATTACGAACATTTTAAACCAAAAATCTTAATTCTAGGCCTAGTAGTTTCCGAGAAAATGGAAATAAACCAAATTATGCCATACTTTTAGCTGAAAATATGTAAAAATATGTATGTTATTGTGCGATACACATATTTTTTCTCAAAAACGGTAAGTCTGGCGTGGTTTTGACCATAACAAGATTTGTAGAGGCATTCATTACGAACATTTTAAACCAAAAATCTTAATTCTAGGCCTAGTAGTTTCCGAGAAAATGGAAATAAACCAAATTATGCCATACTTTTAGCTGAAAATATGTAAAAATATGTATGTTATTGTGCGATACACATATTTTTTCTCAAAAACGGTAAGTCTGGCGTGGTTTTGACCATAACAAGATTTGTAGAGGCATTCATTACGAACATTTTAAACCAAAAATCTTAATTCTAGGCCTAGTAGTTTCCGAGAAAATGGAAATAAACCAAATTATGCCATACTTTTAGCTGAAAATATGTAAAAATATGTATGTTATTGTGCGATACACATATTTTTTCTCAAAAACGGTAAGTCTAGCGTGGTTTTGACCATAACAAGATTTGTAGAGGCATTCATTACGAACATTTTAAACCAAAAATCTTAATTCTAGGCCTAGTAGTTTCCGAGAAAATGAAAATAAACCAAATTATGCCATACTTTTAGCTAAAAATATGTATGTTATTGTGCGATGCACATATTTTTTCTCAAAAACGGTAAGTCTGGCGTGGTTTTGACCATAACAAGATTTGTAGAGGCATTCATTACGAACATTTTAAACCAAAAATCTTAATTCTAGGCCTAGTAGTTTCCGAGAAAATGGAAATAAACCAAATTATGCCATACTTTTAGCTGAAAATATGTAAAAATATGTATGTTATTGTGCGATACACATATTTTTTCTCAAAAACGGTAAGTCTGGCGTGGTTTTGACCATAACAAGATTTGTAGAGGCATTCATTACGAACATTTTAAACCAAAAATCTTAATTCTAGGCCTAGTAGTTTCCGAGAAAATGGAAATAAACCAAATTATGCCATACTTTTAGCTGAAAATATGTAAAAATATGTATGTTATTGTGCGATACACATATTTTTTCTCAAAAACTGTAAGTCTGGCGTGGTTTTGACCATAACAAGATTTGTAGAGGCATTCATTACGAACATTTTAAACCAAAAATCTTAATTCTAGGCCTAGTAGTTTCCGAGAAAATGGAAATAAACCAAATTATGCCATACTTTTAGCTAAAAATATGTATGTTATTGTGCGATGCACATATTTTTTCTCAAAAACGGTAAGTCTGGCGTGGTTTTGACCATAACAAGATTTGTAGAGGCATTCATTACGAACATTTTAAACCAAAAATCTTAATTCTAGGCCTAGTAGTTTCCGAGAAAATGGAAATAAACCAAATTATGCCATACTTTTAGCTGAAAATATGTAAAAATATGTATGTTATTGTGCGATACACATATTTTTTCTCAAAAACGGTAAGTCTGGCGTGGTTTTGACCATAACAAGATATGTAGAGGCATTCATTACGAACATTTTAAACCAAAAATCTTAATTCTACGCCTAGTAGTTTCCGAGAAAATGAAAATAAACCAAATTATGCCATACTTTTAGCTAAAAATATGTATGTTATTGTGCGATGCACATATTTTTTCTCAAAAACGGTAAGTCTGGCGTGGTTTTGACCATAACAAGATTTGTAGAGGCATTCATTACGAACATTTTAAACCAAAAATCTTAATTCTAGGCCTAGTAGTTTCCGAGAAAATGAAAATAAACCAAATTATGCCATACTTTTAGCTAAAAATATGTATGTTATTGTGCGATGCACATATTTTTTCTCAAAAACGGTAAGTCTGGCGTGGTTTTGACCATAACAAGATTTGTAGAGGCATTCATTACGAACATTTTAAACCAAAAATCTGAATTCTAGGCCTAGTAGTTTCCGAGAAAATGGAAATAAACCAAATTATGCCATACTTTTAGCTGAAAATATGTATGTTATTGTGCGATACACATATTTTTTCTCAAAAACGGTAAGTCTGGCGTGGTTTTGACCATAACAAGGTTTGTAGAGGCATTCATTACGAACATTTTAAACCAAAAATCTTAATTCTAGGCCTAGTAGTTTCCGAGAAAATGGAAATAAACCAAATTATGCCATACTTTTAGCTGAAAATATGTAAAAATATGTATGTTATTGTGCGATACACATATTTTTTCTCAAAAACGGTAAGTCTGGCGTGGTTTTGACCATAACAAGATTTGTAGAGGCATTCATTACGAACATTTTAAACCAAAAATCTTAATTCTAGGCCTAGTAGTTTCCGAGAAAATGGAAATAAACCAAATTATGCCATACTTTTAGCTGAAAATATGTAAAAATATGTATGTTATTGTGCGATACACATATTTTTTCTCAAAAACGGTAAGTCTGGCGTGGTTTTGACCATAACAAGATATGTAGAGGCATTCATTACGAACATTTTAAACCAAAAATCTTAATTCTACGCCTAGTAGTTTCCGAGAAAATGAAAATAAACCAAATTATGCCATACTTTTAGCTAAAAATATGTATGTTATTGTGCGATGCACATATTTTTTCTCAAAAACGGTAAGTCTGGCGTGGTTTTGACCATAACAAGATTTGTAGAGGCATTCATTACGAACATTTTAAACCAAAAATCTTAATTCTAGGCCTAGTAGTTTCCGAGAAAATGAAAATAAACCAAATTATGCCATACTTTTAGCTAAAAATATGTATGTTATTGTGCGATGCACATATTTTTTCTCAAAAACGGTAAGTCTGGCGTGGTTTTGACCATAACAAGATTTGTAGAGGCATTCATTACGAACATTTTAAACCAAAAATCTTAATTCTAGGCCTAGTAGTTTCCGAGAAAATGGAAATAAACCAAATTATGCCATACTTTTAGCTGAAAATATGTATGTTATTGTGCGATACACATATTTTTTCTCAAAAACGGTAAGTCTGGCGTGGTTTTGACCATAACAAGGTTTGTAGAGGCATTCATTACGAACATTTTAAACCAAAAATCTTAATTCTAGGCCTAGTAGTTTCCGAGAAAATGGAAATAAACCAAATTATGCCATACTTTTAGCTGAAAATATGTAAAAATATGTATGTTATTGTGCGATACACATATTTTTTCTCAAAAACGGTAAGTCTGGCGTGGTTTTGACCATAACAAGATTTGTAGAGGCATTCATTACGAACATTTTAAACCAAAAATCTTAATTCTAGGCCTAGTAGTTTCCGAGAAAATGAAAATAAACCAAATTATGCCATACTTTTAGCTAAAAATATGTATGTTATTGTGCGATGCACATATTTTTTCTCAAAAACGGTAAGTCTGGCGTGGTTTTGACCATAACAAGATTTGTAGAGGCATTCATTACGAACATTTTAAACCAAAAATCTTAATTCTAGGCCTAGTAGTTTCCGAGAAAATGGAAATAAACCAAATTATGCCATACTTTTAGCTGAAAATATGTAAAAATATGTATGTTATTGTGCGATACACATATTTTTTCTCAAAAACGGTAAGTCTGGCGTGGTTTTGACCATAACAAGATTTGTAGAGGCATTCATTACGAACATTTTAAACCAAAAATCTTAATTCTAGGCCTAGTAGTTTCCGAGAAAATGGAAATAAACCAAATTATGCCATACTTTTAGCTGAAAATATGTAAAAATATGTATGTTATTGTGCGATACACATATTTTTTCTCAAAAACGGTAAGTCTGGCGTGGTTTTGACCATAACAAGATTTGTAGAGGCATTCATTACGAACATTTTAAACCAAAAATCTTAATTCTAGGCCTAGTAGTTTCCGAGAAAATGGAAATAAACCAAATTATGCCATACTTTTAGCTAAAAATATGTACGTTATTGTGCGATGCACATATTTTTTCTCAAAAACGGTAAGTCTGGCGTGGTTTTGACCATAACAAGATTTGTAGAGGCATTCATTACGAACATTTTAAACCAAAAATCTTAATTCTAGGCCTAGTAGTTTCCGAGAAAATGGAAATAAACCAAATTATGCCATACTTTTAGCTGAAAATATGTAAAAATATGTATGTTATTGTGCGATACACATATTTTTTCTCAAAAACGGTAAGTCTGGCGTGGTTTTGACGATAACAAGATTTGTAGAGGCATTCATTACGAACATTTTAAACCAAAAATCTTAATTCTAGGCCTAGTAGTTTCCGAGAAAATGAAAATAAACCAAATTATGCCATACTTTTAGCTAAAAATATGTATGTTATTGTGCGATGCACATATTTTTTCTCAAAAACGGTAAGTCTGGCGTGGTTTTGACCATAACAAGATTTGTAGAGGCATTCATTACGAACATTTTAAACCAAAAATCTTAATTCTAGGCCTAGTAGTTTCCGAGAAAATGAAAATAAACCAAATTATGCCATACTTTTAGCTAAAAATATGTATGTTATTGTGCGATGCACATATTTTTTCTCAAAAACGGTAAGTCTGGCGTGGTTTTGACCATAACAAGATTTGTAGAGGCATTCATTACGAACATTTTAAACCAAAAATCTTAATTCTAGGCCTAGTAGTTTCCGAGAAAATGGAAATAAACCAAATTATGCCATACTTTTAGCTGAAAATATGTAAAAATATGTATGTTATTGTGCGATACACATATTTTTTCTCAAAAACGGTAAGTCTGGCGTGGTTTTGACCATAACAAGATTTGTAGAGGCATTCATTACGAACATTTTAAACCAAAAATCTTAATTCTAGGCCTAGTAGTTTCCGAGAAAATGAAAATAAACCAAATTATGCCATACTTTTAGCTAAAAATATGTATGTTATTGTGCGATGCACATATTTTTTCTCAAAAACGGTAAGTCTGGCGTGGTTTTGACCATAACAAGATTTGTAGAGGCATTCATTACGAACATTTTAAACCAAAAATCTTAATTCTAGGCCTAGTAGTTTCCGAGAAAATGGAAATAAACCAAATTATGCCATACTTTTAGCTGAAAATATGTAAAAATATGTATGTTATTGTGCGATACACATATTTTTTCTCAAAAACGGTAAGTCTGGCGTGGTTTTGACCATAACAAGATTTGTAGAGGCATTCATTACGAACATTTTAAGCCAAAAATCTTAATTCTAGGCCTAGTAGTTTCCGAGAAAATGAAAATAAACCAAATTATGCCATACTTTTAGCTAAAAATATGTATGTTATTGTGCGATGCACATATTTTTTCTCAAAAACGGTAAGTCTGGCGTGGTTTTGACCATAACAAGATTTGTAGAGGCATTCATTACGAACATTTTAAACCAAAAATCTTAATTCTAGGCCTAGTAGTTTCCGAGAAAATGGAAATAAACCAAATTATGCCATACTTTTAGCTGAAAATATGTAAAAATATGTATGTTATTGTGCGATACACATATTTTTTCTCAAAAACGGTAAGTCTGGCGTGGTTTTGACCATAACAAGATTTGTAGAGGCATTCATTACGAACATTTTAAACCAAAAATCTTAATTCTAGGCCTAGTAGTTTCCGAGAAAATGGAAATAAACCAAATTATGCCATACTTTTAGCTGAAAATATGTAAAAATATGTATGTTATTGTGCGATACACATATTTTTTCTCAAAAACGGTAAGTCTGGCGTGGTTTTGACCATAACAAGATTTGTAGAGGCATTCATTACGAACATTTTAAACCAAAAATCTTAATTCTAGGCCTAGCAGTTTCCGAGAAAATGGAAATAAACCAAATTATGCCATACTTTTAGCTGAAAATATGTAAAAATATGTATGTTATTGTGCGATACACATATTTTTTCTCAAAAACGGTAAGTCTGGCGTGGTTTTGACCATAACAAGATTTGTAGAGGCATTCATTACGAACATTTTAAACCAAAAATCTTAATTCTAGGCCTAGTAGTTTCCGAGAAAATGAAAATAAACCAAATTATGCCATACTTTTAGCTAAAAATATGTATGTTATTGTGCGATGCACATATTTTTTCTCAAAAACGGTAAGTCTGGCGTGGTTTTGACCATAACAAGATTTGTAGAGGCATTCATTACGAACATTTTAAACCAAAAATCTTAATTCTAGGCCTAGTAGTTTCCGAGAAAATGGAAATAAACCAAATTATGCCATACTTTTAGCTGAAAATATGTATGTTATTGTGCGATGCACATATTTTTTCTCAAAAACGGTAAGTCTGGCGTGGTTTTGACCATAACAAGATTTGTAGAGGCATTCATTACGAACATTTTAAACCAAAAATCTTAATTCTAGGCCTAGTAGTTTCCGAGAAAATGGAAATAAACCAAATTATGCCATACTTTTAGCTGAAAATATGTAAAAATATGTATGTTATTGTGCGATACACATATTTTTTCTCAAAAACGGTAAGTCTGGCGTGGTTTTGACCATAACAAGATTTGTAGAGGCATTCATTACGAACATTTTAAACCAAAAATCTTAATTCTAGGCCTAGTAGTTTCCGAGAAAATAAAAATAAACCAAATTATGCCATACTTTTAGCTGAAAATATGTAAAAATATGTATGTTATTGTGCGATACACATATTTTTTCTCAAAAACGGTAAGTCTGGCGTGGTTTTGACCATAACAAGATTTGTAGAGGCATTCATTACGAACATTTTAAACCAAAAATCTTAATTCTAGGCCAAGTAGTTTCCGAGAAAATGAAAATAAACCAAATTATGCCATACTTTTAGCTAAAAATATGTATGTTATTGTGCGATGCACATATTTTTTCTCAAAAACGGTAAGTCTGGCGTGGTTTTGACCATAACAAGATTTGTAGAGGCATTCATTACGAACATTTTAAGCCAAAAATCTTAATTCTAGGCCTAGTAGTTTCCGAGAAAATGGAAATAAACCAAATTATGCCATACTTTTAGCTGAAAATATGTAAAAATATGTATGTTATTGTGCGATACACATATTTTTTCTCAAAAACGGTAAGTCTGGCGTGGTTTTGACCATAACAAGATTTGTAGAGGCATTCATTACGAACATTTTAAACCAAAAATCTTAATTCTAGGCCTAGTAGTTTCCGAGAAAATGGAAATAAACCAAATTATGCCATACTTTTAGCTGAAAATATGTAAAAATATGTATGTTATTGTGCGATACACATATTTTTTCTCAAAAACGGTAAGTCTGGCGTGGTTTTGACCATAACAAGATTTGTAGAGGCATTCATTACGAACATTTTAAACCAAAAATCTTAATTCTAGGCCTAGCAGTTTCCGAGAAAATGGAAATAAACCAAATTATGCCATACTTTTAGCTGAAAATATGTAAAAATATGTATGTTATTGTGCGATACACATATTTTTTCTCAAAAACGGTAAGTCTGGCGTGGTTTTGACCATAACAAGATTTGTAGAGGCATTCATTACGAACATTTTAAACCAAAAATCTTAATTCTAGGCCTAGTAGTTTCCGAGAAAATGGAAATAAACCAAATTATGCCATACTTTTAGCTAAAAATATGTATGTTATTGTGCGATGCACATATTTTTTCTCAAAAACGGTAAGTCTGGCGTGGTTTTGACCATAACAAGATTTGTAGAGGCATTCATTACGAACATTTTAAACCAAAAATCTTAATTCTAGGCCTAGTAGTTTCCGAGAAAATGGAAATAAACCAAATTATGCCATACTTTTAGCTGAAAATATGTATGTTATTGTGCGATGCACATATTTTTTCTCAAAAACGGTAAGTCTGGCGTGGTTTTGACCATAACAAGATTTGTAGAGGCATTCATTACGAACATTTTAAACCAAAAATCTTAATTCTAGGCCTAGTAGTTTCCGAGAAAATGGAAATAAACCAAATTATGCCATACTTTTAGCTGAAAATATGTAAAAATATGTATGTTATTGTGCGATACACATATTTTTTCTCAAAAACGGTAAGTCTGGCGTGGTTTTGACCATAACAAGATTTGTAGAGGCATTCATTACGAACATTTTAAACCAAAAATCTTAATTCTAGGCCTAGTAGTTTCCGAGAAAATGAAAATAAACCAAATTATGCCATACTTTTAGCTAAAAATATGTATGTTATTGTGCGATGCACATATTTTTTCTCAAAAACGGTAAGTCTGGCGTGGTTTTGACCATAACAAGATTTGTAGAGGCATTCATTACGAACATTTTAAACCAAAAATCTTAATTCTAGGCCTAGTAGTTTCCGAGAAAATAGAAATAAACCAAATTTTGCCATACTTTTAGCTGAAAATATGTAAAAATATGTATGTTATTGTGCGATACACATATTTTTTCTCAAAAACGGTAAGTCTGGCGTGGTTTTGACCATAACAAGATTTGTAGAGGCATTCATTACGAACATTTTAAACCAAAAATCTTAATTCTAGGCCAAGTAGTTTCCGAGAAAATGAAAATAAACCAAATTATGCCATACTTTTAGCTAAAAATATGTATGTTATTGTGCGATGCACATATTTTTTCTCAAAAACGGTAAGTCTGGCGTGGTTTTGACCATAACAAGATTTGTAGAGGCATTCATTACGAACATTTTAAGCCAAAAATCTTAATTCTAGGCCTAGTAGTTTCCGAGAAAATGGAAATAAACCAAATTATGCCATACTTTTAGCTAAAAATATGTATGTTATTGTGCGATGCACATATTTTTTCTCAAAAAGGGTAAGTCTGGCGTGGTTTTGACCATAACAAGATTTGTAGAGGCATTCATTACGAACATTTTAAACCAAAAATCTTAATTCTAGGCCTAGTAGTTTCCGAGAAAATGGAAATAAACCAAATTATGCCATACTTTTAGCTGAAAATATGTAAAAATATGTATGTTATTGTGCGATACACATATTTTTTCTCAAAAACGGTAAGTCTGGCGTGGTTTTGACCATAACAAGATTTGTAGAGGCATTCATTACGAACATTTTAAACCAAAAATCTTAATTCTAGGCCTAGTAGTTTCCGAGAAAATGGAAATAAACCAAATTATGCCATACTTTTAGCTAAAAATATGTATGTTATTGTGCGATGCACATATTTTTTCTCAAAAACGGTAAGTCTGGCGTGGTTTTGACCATAACAAGATTTGTAGAGGCATTCATTACGAACATTTTAAACCAAAAATCTTAATTCTAGGCCTAGTAGTTTCCGAGAAAATGGAAATAAACCAAATTATGCCATACTTTTAGCTGAAAATATGTAAAAATATGTATGTTATTGTGCGATACACATATTTTTTCTCAAAAACGGTAAGCCTGGCGTGGTTTTGACCATAACAAGATTTGTAGAGGCATTCATTACGAACATTTTAAACCAAAAATCTTAATTCTAGGCCTAGTAGTTTCCGAGAAAATGAAAATAAACCAAATTATGCCATACTTTTAGCTAAAAATATGTATGTTATTGTGCGATGCACATATTTTTTCTCAAAAACGGTAAGTCTGGCGTGGTTTTGACCATAACAAGATTTGTAGAGGCATTCATTACGAACATTTTAAACCAAAAATCTTAATTCTAGGCCTAGTAGTTTCCGAGAAAATGGAAATAAACCAAATTATGCCATACTTTTAGCTGAAAATATGTAAAAATATGTATGTTATTGTGCGATACACATATTTTTTCTCAAAAACGGTAAGTCTGGCGTGGTTTTGACCATAACAAGATTTGTAGAGGCATTCATTACGAACATTTTAAACCAAAAATCTTAATTCTAGGCCTAGTAGTTTCCGAGAAAATGGAAATAAACCAAATTATGCCATACTTTTAGCTAAAAATATGTATGTTATTGTGCGATGCACATATTTTTTCTCAAAAAGGGTAAGTCTGGCGTGGTTTTGACCATAACAAGATTTGTAGAGGCATTCATTACGAACATTTTAAACCAAAAATCTTAATTCTAGGCCTAGTAGTTTCCGAGAAAATGGAAATAAACCAAATTATGCCATACTTTTAGCTGAAAATATGTAAAAATATGTATGTTATTGTGCGATACACATATTTTTTCTCAAAAACGGTAAGTCTGGCGTGGTTTTGACCATAACAAGATTTGTAGAGGCATTCATTACGAACATTTTAAACCAAAAATCTTAATTCTAGGCCTAGTAGTTTCCGAGAAAATGGAAATAAACCAAATTATGCCATACTTTTAGCTAAAAATATGTATGTTATTGTGCGATGCACATATTTTTTCTCAAAAACGGTAAGTCTGGCGTGGTTTTGACCATAACAAGATTTGTAGAGGCATTCATTACGAACATTTTAAACCAAAAATCTTAATTCTAGGCCTAGTAGTTTCCGAGAAAATGGAAATAAACCAAATTATGCCATACTTTTAGCTGAAAATATGTAAAAATATGTATGTTATTGTGCGATACACATATTTTTTCTCAAAAACGGTAAGTCTGGCGTGGTTTTGACCATAACAAGATTTGTAGAGGCATTCATTACGAACATTTTAAACCAAAAATCTTAATTCTAGGCCTAGTAGTTTCCGAGAAAATGAAAATAAACCAAATTATGCCATACTTTTAGCTAAAAATATGTATGTTATTGTGCGATGCACATATTTTTTCTCAAAAACGGTAAGTCTGGCGTGGTTTTGACCATAACAAGATTTGTAGAGGCATTCATTACGAACATTTTAAACCAAAAATCTTAATTCTAGGCCTAGTAGTTTCCGAGAAAATGAAAATAAACCAAATTATGCCATACTTTTAGCTAAAAATATGTATGTTATTGTGCGATGCACATATTTTTTCTCAAAAACGGTAAGTCTGGCGTGGTTTTGACCATAACAAGATTTGTAGAGGCATTCATTACGAACATTTTAAACCAAAAATCTTAATTCTAGGCCTAGTAGTTTCCGAGAAAATGGAAATAAACCAAATTATGCCATACTTTTAGCTGAAAATATGTAAAAATATGTATGTTATTGTGCGATACACATATTTTTTCTCAAAAACGGTAAGTCTGGCGTGGTTTTGACCATAACAAGATTTGTAGAGGCATTCATTACGAACATTTTAAACCAAAAATCTTAATTCTAGGCCTAGTAGTTTCCGAGAAAATGAAAATAAACCAAATTATGCCATACTTTTAGCTAAAAATATGTATGTTATTGTGCGATGCACATATTTTTTCTCAAAAACGGTAAGTCTGGCGTGGTTTTGACCATAACAAGATTTGTAGAGGCATTCATTACGAACATTTTAAACCAAAAATCTTAATTCTAGGCCTAGTAGTTTCCGAGAAAATCAAAATAAACCAAATTATGCCATACTTTTAGCTAAAAATATGTATGTTATTGTGCGATGCACATATTTTTTCTCAAAAACGGTAAGTCTGGCGTGGTTTTGACCATAACAAGATTTGTAGAGGCATTCATTACGAACATTTTAAACCAAAAATCTTAATTCTAGGCCTAGTAGTTTCCGAGAAAATGGAAATAAACCAAATTATGCCATACTTTTAGCTGAAAATATGTAAAAATATGTATGTTATTGTGCGATACACATATTTTTTCTCAAAAACGGTAAGTCTGGCGTGGTTTTGACCATAACAAGATTTGTAGAGGCATTCATTACGAACATTTTAAACCAAAAATCTTAATTCTAGGCCTAGTAGTTTCCGAGAAAATGGAAATAAACCAAATTATGCCATACTTTTAGCTAAAAATATGTATGTTATTGTGCGATGCACATATTTTTTCTCAAAAAGGGTAAGTCTGGCGTGGTTTTGACCATAACAAGATTTGTAGAGGCATTCATTACGAACATTTTAAACCAAAAATCTTAATTCTAGGCCTAGTAGTTTCCGAGAAAATGGAAATAAACCAAATTATGCCATACTTTTAGCTGAAAATATGTATGTTATTGTGCGATACACATATTTTTTCTCAAAAACGGTAAGTCTGGCGTGGTTTTGACCATAACAAGGTTTGTAGAGGCATTCATTACGAACATTTTAAACCAAAAATCTTAATTCTAGGCCTAGTAGTTTCCGAGAAAATGGAAATAAACCAAATTATGCCATACTTTTAGCTAAAAATATGTATGTTATTGTGCGATGCACATATTTTTTCTCAAAAACGGTAAGTCTGGCGTGGTTTTGACCATAACAAGATTTGTAGAGGCATTCATTACGAACATTTTAAACCAAAAATCTTAATTCTAGGCCTAGTAGTTTCCGAGAAAATGGAAATAAACCAAATTATGCCATACTTTTAGCTGAAAATATGTAAAAATATGTATGTTATTGTGCGATACACATATTTTTTCTCAAAAACGGTAAGTCTGGCGTGGTTTTGACCATAACAAGATTTGTAGAGGCATTCATTACGAACATTTTAAACCAAAAATCTTAATTCTAGGCCTAGTAGTTTCCGAGAAAATGAAAATAAACCAAATTATGCCATACTTTTAGCTAAAAATATGTATGTTATTGTGCGATGCACATATTTTTTCTCAAAAACGGTAAGTCTGGCGTGGTTTTGACCATAACAAGATTTGTAGAGGCATTCATTACGAACATTTTAAACCAAAAATCTTAATTCTAGGCCTAGTAGTTTCCGAGAAAATCAAAATAAACCAAATTATGCCATACTTTTAGCTAAAAATATGTATGTTATTGTGCGATGCACATATTTTTTCTCAAAAACGGTAAGTCTGGCGTGGTTTTGACCATAACAAGATTTGTAGAGGCATTCATTACGAACATTTTAAACCAAAAATCTTAATTCTAGGCCTAGTAGTTTCCGAGAAAATGGAAATAAACCAAATTATGCCATACTTTTAGCTGAAAATATGTAAAAATATGTATGTTATTGTGCGATACACATATTTTTTCTCAAAAACGGTAAGTCTGGCGTGGTTTTGACCATAACAAGATTTGTAGAGGCATTCATTACGAACATTTTAAACCAAAAATCTTAATTCTAGGCCTAGTAGTTTCCGAGAAAATGAAAATAAACCAAATTATGCCATACTTTTAGCTAAAAATATGTATGTTATTGTGCGATGCACATATTTTTTCTCAAAAACGGTAAATCTGGCGTGGTTTTGACCATAACAAGATTTGTAGAGGCATTCATTACGAACATTTTAAACCAAAAATCTTAATTCTAGGCCTAGTAGTTTCCGAGAAAATGGAAATAAACCAAATTATGCCATACTTTTAGCTGAAAATATGTATGTTATTGTGCGATGCACATATTTTTTCTCAAAAACGGTAAGTCTGGCGTGGTTTTGACCATAACAAGATTTGTAGAGGCATTCATTACGAACATTTTAAACCAAAAATCTTAATTCTAGGCCTAGTAGTTTCCGAGAAAATGGAAATAAACCAAATTATGCCATACTTTTAGCTAAAAATATGTATGTTATTGTGCGATGCACATATTTTTTCTCAAAAACGGTAAGTCTGGCGTGTTTTTGACCATAACAAGATTTGTAGAGGCATTCATTACGAACATTTTAAACCAAAAATCTTAATTCTAGGCCTAGTAGTTTGCGAGAAAATGGAAATAAACCAAATTATGCCATACTTTTAGCTGAAAATATGTAAAAATATGTATGTTATTGTGCGATACACATATTTTTTCTCAAAAACGGTAAGTCTGGCATGGTTTTGACCATAACAAGATTTGTAGAGGCATTCATTACGAACATTTTAAACCAAAAATCTTAATTCTAGGCCTAGTAGTTTCCGAGAAAATGAAAATAAACCAAATTATGCCATACTTTTAGCTAAAAATATGTATGTTATTGTGCGATGCACATATTTTTTCTCAAAAACGGTAAGTCTGGCGTGGTTTTGACCATAACAAGATTTGTAGAGGCATTCATTACGAACATTTTAAACCAAAAATCTTAATTCTAGGCCTAGTAGTTTCCGAGAAAATGGAAATAAACCAAATTATGCCATACTTTTAGCTGAAAATATGTAAAAATATGTATGTTATTGTGCGATACACATATTTTTTCTCAAAAACGGTAAGTCTGGCGTGGTTTTGACCATAACAAGATTTGTAGAGGCATTCATTACGAACATTTTAAACCAAAAATCTTAATTCTAGGCCTAGTAGTTTCCGAGAAAATGAAAATAAACCAAATTATGCCATACTTTTAGCTGAAAATATGTATGTTATTGTGCGATGCACATATTTTTTCTCAAAAACGGTAAGTCTGGCGTGGTTTTGACCATAACAAGATTTGTAGAGGCATTCATTACGAACATTTTAAACCAAAAATCTTAATTCTAGGCCTAGTAGTTTCCGAGAAAATGGAAATATGTTAAAATGTTATTGTGCGATACACATATTTTTTCTCAAAAACGGTAAGTCTGGCGTGGTTTTGACCATAACAAGATTTGTAGAGGCATTCATTACGAACATTTTAAACCAAAAATCTTAATTCTAGGCCTAGTAGTTTCCGAGAAAATGAAAATAAACCAAATTATGCCATACTTTTAGCTAAAAATATGTATGTTATTGTGCGATGCACATATTTTTTCTCAAAAACGGTAAGTCTGGCGTGGTTTTGACCATAACAAGATTTGTAGAGGCATTCATTACGAACATTTTAAACCAAAAATCTTAATTCTAGGCCTAGTAGTTTCCGAGAAAATGAAAATAAACCAAATTATGCCATACTTTTAGCTAAAAATATGTATGTTATTGTGCGATGCACATATTTTTTCTCAAAAGCGGTAAGTCTGGCGTGGTTTTGACCATAACAAGATTTGTAGAGGCATTCATTACGAACATTTTAAACCAAAAATCTTAATTCTAGGCCTAGTAGTTTCCGAGAAAATGGAAATAAACCAAATTATGCCATACTTTTAGCTGAAAATATGTAAAAATATGTATGTTATTGTGCGATACACATATTTTTTCTCAAAAACGGTAAGTCTGGCGTGGTTTTGACCATAACAAGATTTGTAGAGGCATTTATTACGAACATTTTAAACCAAAAATCTTAATTCTAGGCCTAGTAGTTTCCGAGAAAATGAAAATAAACCAAATTATGCCATACTTTTAGCTAAAAATATGTATGTTATTGTGCGATGCACATATTTTTTCTCAAAAACGGTAAGTCTGGCGTGGTTTTGACCATAACAAGATTTGTAGAGGCATTCATTACGAACATTTTAAACCAAAAATCTTAATTCTAGGCCTAGTAGTTTCCGAGAAAATGGAAATAAACCAAATTATGCCATACTTTTAGCTGAAAATATGTCTGTTATTGTGCGATGCACATATTTTTTCTCAAAAACGGTAAGTCTGGCGTGGTTTTGACCATAACAAGATTTGTAGAGGCATTCATTACGAACATTTTAAACCAAAAATCTTAATTCTAGGCCTAGTAGTTTCCGAGAAAATGGAAATAAACCAAATTATGCCATACTTTTAGCTAAAAATATGTATGTTATTGTGCGATGCACATATTTTTTCTCAAAAACGGTAAGTCTGGCGTGGTTTTGACCATAACAAGATTTGTAGAGGCATTCATTACGAACATTTTAAACCAAAAATCTTAATTCTAGGCCTAGTAGTTTCCGAGAAAATGAAAATAAACCAAATTATGCCATACTTTTAGCTAAAAATATGTATGTTATTGTGCGATGCACATATTTTTTCTCAAAAACGGTAGGTCTGGCGTGGTTTTGACCATAACAAGATTTGTAGAGGCATTCATTACGAACATTTTAAACCAAAAATCTTAATTCTAGGCCTAGTAGTTTCCGAGAAAATGGAAATAAACCAAATTATGCCATACTTTTAGCTGAAAATATGTAAAAATATGTATGTTATTGTGCGATACACATATTTTTTCTCAAAAACGGTAAGTCTGGCGTGGTTTTGACCATAACAAGATTTGTAGAGGCATTCATTACGAACATTTTAAACCAAAAATCTTAATTCTAGGCCTAGTAGTTTCCGAGAAAATGAAAATAAACCAAATTATGCCATACTTTTAGCTAAAAATATGTATGTTATTGTGCGATGCACATATTTTTTCTCAAAAACGGTAAGTCTGGCGTGGTTTTGACCATAACAAGATTTGTAGAGGCATTCATTACGAACATTTTAAACCAAAAATCTTAATTCTAGGCCTAGTAGTTTCCGAGAAAATGAAAATAAACCAAATTATGCCATACTTTTAGCTGAAAATATGTATGTTATTGTGCGATGCACATATTTTTTCTCAAAAACGGTAAGTCTGGCGTGGTTTTGACCATAACAAGATTTGTAGAGGCATTCATTACGAACATTTTAAACCAAAAATCTTAATTCTAGGCCTAGTAGTTTCCGAGAAAATGGAAATAAACCAAATTATGCCATACTTTTAGCTGAAAATATGTAAAAATATGTATGTTATTGTGCGATACACATATTTTTTCTCAAAAACGGTAAGTCTGGCGTGGTTTTGACCATAACAAGATTTGTAGAGGCATTCATTACGAACATTTTAAACCAAAAATCTTAATTCTAGGCCTAGTAGTTTCCGAGAAAATGAAAATAAACCAAATTATGCCATACTTTTAGCTAAAAATATGTATGTTATTGTGCGATGCACATATTTTTTCTCAAAAACGGTAAGTCTGGCGTGGTTTTGACCATAACAAGATTTGTAGAGGCATTCATTACGAACATTTTAAACCAAAAATCTTAATTCTAGGCCTAGTAGTTTCCGAGAAAATGGAAATAAACCAAATTATGCCATACTTTTAGCTGAAAATATGTAAAAATATGTATGTTATTGTGCGATACACATATTTTTTCTCAAAAACGGTAAGTCTGGCGTGGTTTTGACCATAACAAGATTTGTAGAGGCATTCATTACGAACATTTTAAACCAAAAATCTTAATTCTAGGCCTAGTAGTTTCCGAGAAAATGGAAATAAACCAAATTATGCCATACTTTTAGCTGAAAATATGTAAAAATATGTATGTTATTGTGCGATACACATATTTTTTCTCAAAAACGGTAAGTCTGGCATGGTTTTGACCATAACAAGATTTGTAGAGGCATTCATTACGAACATTTTAAACCAAAAATCTTAATTCTAGGCCTAGTAGTTTCCGAGAAAATGAAAATAAACCAAATTATGCCATACTTTTAGCTAAAAATATGTATGTTATTGTGCGATGCACATATTTTTTCTCAAAAACGGTAAGTCTGGCGTGGTTTTGACCATAACAAGATTTGTAGAGGCATTCATTACGAACATTTTAAACCAAAAATCTTAATTCTAGGCCTAGTAGTTTCCGAGAAAATGGAAATAAACCAAATTATGCCATACTTTTAGCTGAAAATATGTATGTTATTGTGCGATGCACATATTTTTTCTCAAAAACGGTAAGTCTGGCGTGGTTTTGACCATAACAAGATTTGTAGAGGCATTCATTACGAACATTTTAAACCAAAAATCTTAATTCTAGGCCTAGTAGTTTCCGAGAAAATGGAAATAAACCAAATTATGCCATACTTTTAGCTGAAAATATGTAAAAATATGTATGTTATTGTGCGATGCACATATTTTTTCTCAAAAACGGTAAGTCTGGCGTGGTTTTGACCATAACAAGATTTGTAGAGGCATTCATTACGAACATTTTAAACCAAAAATCTTAATTCTAGGCCTAGTAGTTTCCGAGAAAATGAAAATAAACCAAATTATGCCATACTTTTAGCTAAAAATATGTATGTTATTGTGCGATGCACATATTTTTTCTCAAAAACGGTAAGTCTGGCGTGGTTTTGACCATAACAAGATTTGTAGAGGCATTCATTACGAACATTTTAAACCAAAAATCTTAATTCTAGGCCTAGTAGTTTCCGAGAAAATGGAAATAAACCAAATTATGCCATACTTTTAGCTGAAAATATGTAAAAATATGTATGTTATTGTGGGATACACATATTTTTTCTCAAAAACGGTAAGTCTGGCGTGGTTTTGACCATAACAAGATTTGTAGAGGCATTCATTACGAACATTTTAAACCAAAAATCTTAATTCTAGGCCTAGTAGTTTCCGAGAAAATGGAAATAAACCAAATTATGCCATACTTTTAGCTGAAAATATGTAAAAATATGTATGTTATTGTGCGATACACATATTTTTTTCTCAAAAACGGTAAGTCTGGCGTGGTTTTGACCATAACAAGATTTGTAGAGGCATTCATTACGAACATTTTAAACCAAAAATCTTAATTCTAGGCCTAGTAGTTTCCGAGAAACTGGAAATAAACCAAATTATGCCATACTTTTAGCTAAAAATATGTATGTTATTGTGCGATGCACATATTTTTTCTCAAAAAGGGTAAGTCTGGCGTGGTTTTGACCATAACAAGATTTGTAGAGGCATTCATTACGAACATCTTAAACCAAAAATCTTAATTCTAGGCCTAGTAGTTTCCGAGAAAATGGAAATAAACCAAATTATGCCATACTTTTAGCTGAAAATATGTAAAAATATGTATGTTATTGTGCGATACACATATTTTTTCTCAAAAACGGTAAGTCTGGCGTGGTTTTGACCATAACAAGATTTGTAGAGGCATTCATTACGAACATTTTAAACCAAAAATCTTAATTCTAGGCCTAGTAGTTTCCGAGAAAATGGAAATAAACCAAATTATGCCATACTTTTAGCTGAAAATATGTAAAAATATGTATGTTATTGTGCGATACACATATTTTTTCTCAAAAACGGTAAGTCTGGCGTGGTTTTGACCATAACAAGATTTGTAGAGGCATTCATTACGAACATTTTAAACCAAAAATCTTAATTCTAGGCCTAGTAGTTTCCGAGAAAATGGAAATAAACCAAATTATGCCATACTTTTAGCTGAAAATATGTAAAAATATGTATGTTATTGTGCGATACACATATTTTTTCTCAAAAACGGTAAGTCTGGCGTGGTTTTGACCATAACAAGATTTGTAGAGGCATTCATTACGAACATTTTAAACCAAAAATCTTAATTCTAGGCCTAGTAGTTTCCGAGAAAATGAAAATAAACCAAATTATGCCATACTTTTAGCTAAAAATATGTATGTTATTGTGCGATGCACATATTTTTTCTCAAAAACGGTAAGTCTGGCGTGGTTTTGACCATAACAAGATTTGTAGAGGCATTCATTACGAACATTTTAAACCAAAAATCTTAATTCTAGGCCTAGTAGTTTCCGAGAAAATGAAAATAAACCAAATTATGCCATACTTTTAGCTGAAAATATGTAAAAATATGTATGTTATTGTGCGATACACATATTTTTTCTCAAAAACGGTAAGTCTGGCGTGGTTTTGACCATAACAAGATTTGTAGAGGCATTCATTACGAACATTTTAAACCAAAAATCTTAATTCTAGGCCTAGTAGTTTCCGAGAAACTGGAAATAAACCAAATTATGCCATACTTTTAGCTAAAAATATGTATGTTATTGTGCGATGCACATATTTTTTCTCAAAAACGGTAAGTCTGGCGTGGTTTTGACCATAACAAGATTTGTAGAGGCATTCATTACGAACATTTTAAACCAAAAATCTTAATTCTAGGCCTAGTAGTTTCCGAGAAAATGGAAATAAACCAAATTATGCCATACTTTTAGCTGAAAATATGTAAAAATATGTATGTTATTGTGCGATACACATATTTTTTCTCAAAAACGGTAAGTCTGGCGTGGTTTTGACCATAACAAGATTTGTAGAGGCATTCATTACGAACATTTTAAACCAAAAATCTTAATTCTAGGCCTAGTAGTTTCCGAGAAAATGGAAATAAACCAAATTATGCCATACTTTTAGCTAAAAATATGTATGTTATTGTGCGATGCACATATTTTTTCTCAAAAAGGGTAAGTCTGGCGTGGTTTTGACCATAACAAGATTTGTAGAGGCATTCATTACGAACATCTTAAACCAAAAATCTTAATTCTAGGCCTAGTAGTTTCCGAGAAAATGGAAATAAACCAAATTATGCCATACTTTTAGCTGAAAATATGTAAAAATATGTATGTTATTGTGCGATACACATATTTTTTCTCAAAAACGGTAAGTCTGGCGTGGTTTTGACCATAACAAGATTTGTAGAGGCATTCATTACGAACATTTTAAACCAAAAATCTTAATTCTAGGCCTAGTAGTTTCCGAGAAAATGGAAATAAACCAAATTATGCCATACTTTTAGCTGAAAATATGTAAAAATATGTATGTTATTGTGCGATACACATATTTTTTCTCAAAAACGGTAAGTCTGGCGTGGTTTTGACCATAACAAGATTTGTAGAGGCATTCATTACGAACATTTTAAACCAAAAATCTTAATTCTAGGCCTAGTAGTTTCCGAGAAAATGGAAATAAACCAAATTATGCCATACTTTTAGCTGAAAATATGTAAAAATATGTATGTTATTGTGCGATACACATATTTTTTCTCAAAAACGGTAAGTCTGGCGTGGTTTTGACCATAACAAGATTTGTAGAGGCATTCATTACGAACATTTTAAACCAAAAATCTTAATTCTAGGCCTAGTAGTTTCCGAGAAAATGAAAATAAACCAAATTATGCCATACTTTTAGCTAAAAATATGTATGTTATTGTGCGATGCACATATTTTTTCTCAAAAACGGTAAGTCTGGCGTGGTTTTGACCATAACAAGATTTGTAGAGGCATTCATTACGAACATTTTAAACCAAAAATCTTAATTCTAGGCCTAGTAGTTTCCGAGAAAATGAAAATAAACCAAATTATGCCATACTTTTAGCTGAAAATATGTAAAAATATGTATGTTATTGTGCGATACACATATTTTTTCTCAAAAACGGTAAGTCTGGCGTGGTTTTGACCATAACAAGATTTGTAGAGGCATTCATTACGAACATTTTAAACCAAAAATCTTAATTCTAGGCCTAGTAGTTTCCGAGAAACTGGAAATAAACCAAATTATGCCATACTTTTAGCTAAAAATATGTATGTTATTGTGCGATGCACATATTTTTTCTCAAAAACGGTAAGTCTGGCGTGGTTTTGACCATAACAAGATTTGTAGAGGCATTCATTACGAACATTTTAAACCAAAAA
The DNA here is from genome assembly GCA_930367185.1 of Myathropa florea. Taxonomy (NCBI): domain Eukaryota; kingdom Metazoa; phylum Arthropoda; class Insecta; order Diptera; family Syrphidae; genus Myathropa; species Myathropa florea. Next base: position 38,744,790 of record OV884003.1, read on the forward strand.
TCTTAATTCTAGGCCTAGTAGTTTCCGAGAAAATGGAAATAAACCAAATTATGCCATACTTTTAGCTGAAAATATGTAAAAATATGTATGTTATTGTGCGATACACATATTTTTTCTCAAAAACGGTAAGTCTGGCGTGGTTTTGACCATAACAAGATTTGTAGAGGCATTCATTACGAACATTTTAAACCAAAAATCTTAATTCTAGGCCTAGTAGTTTCCGAGAAAATGAAAATAAACCAAATTATGCCATACTTTTAGCTAAAAATATGTATGTTATTGTGCGATGCACATATTTTTTCTCAAAAACGGTAAGTCTGGCGTGGTTTTGACCATAACAAGATTTGTAGAGGCATTCATTACGAACATTTTAAACCAAAAATCTTAATTCTAGGCCTAGTAGTTTCCGAGAAAATGAAAATAAACCAAATTATGCCATACTTTTAGCTAAAAATATGTATGTTATTGTGCGATGCACATATTTTTTCTCAAAAACGGTAAGTCTGGCGTGGTTTTGACCATAACAAGATTTGTAGAGGCATTCATTACGAACATTTTAAACCAAAAATCTTAATTCTAGGCCTAGTAGTTTCCGAGAAAATGAAAATAAACCAAATTATGCCATACTTTTAGCTGAAAATATGTAAAAATATGTATGTTATTGTGCGATACACATATTTTTTCTCAAAAACGGTAAGTCTGGCGTGGTTTTGACCATAACAAGGTTTGTAGAGGCATTCATTACGAACATTTTAAACCAAAAATCTTAATTCTAGGCCTAGTAGTTTCCGAGAAAATGGAAATAAACCAAATTATGCCATACTTTTAGCTGAAAATATGTAAAAATATGTATGTTATTGTGCGATACACATATTTTTTCTCAAAAACGGTAAGTCTGGCGTGGTTTTGACCATAACAAGATTTGTAGAGGCATTCATTACGAACATTTTAAACCAAAAATCTTAATTCTAGGCCTAGTAGTTTCCGAGAAAATGGAAATAAACCAAATTATGCCATACTTTTAGCTGAAAATATGTAAAAATATGTATGTTATTGTGCGATACACATATTTTTTCTCAAAAACGGTAAGTCTGGCGTGGTTTTGACCATAACAAGATTTGTAGAGGCATTCATTACGAACATTTTAAACCAAAAATCTTAATTCTAGGCCTAGTAGTTTCCGAGAAAATGAAAATAAACCAAATTATGCCATACTTTTAGCTGAAAATATGTAAAAATATGTATGTTATTGTGCGATACACATATTTTTTCTCAAAAACGGTAAGTCTGGCGTGGTTTTGACCATAACAAGATTTGTAGAGGCATTCATTACGAACATTTTAAACCAAAAATCTTAATTCTAGGCCTAGTAGTTTCCGAGAAAATGGAAATAAACCAAATTATGCCATACTTTTAGCTGAAAATATGTAAAAATATGTATGTTATTGTGCGATACACATATTTTTTCTCAAAAACGGTAAGTCTGGCGTGGTTTTGACCATAACAAGATTTGTAGAGGCATTCATTACGAACATTTTAAACCAAAAATCTTAATTCTAGGCCTAGTAGTTTCCGAGAAAATGGAAATAAACCAAATTATGCCATACTTTTAGCTGAAAATATGTAAAAATATGTATGTTATTGTGCGATACACATATTTTTTCTCAAAAACGGTAAGTCTGGCGTGGTTTTGACCATAACAAGATTTGTAGAGGCATTCATTACGAACATTTTAAACCAAAAATCTTAATTCTAGGCCTAGTAGTTTCCGAGAAAATGGAAATAAACCAAATTATGCCATAATTTTAGCTAAAAATATGTATGTTATTGTGCGATGCACATATTTTTTCTCAAAAACGGTAAGTCTGGCGTGGTTTTGACCATAACAAGATTTGTAGAGGCATTCATTACGAACATTTTAAACCAAAAATCTTAATTCTAGGCCTAGTAGTTTCCGGGAAAATGAAAATAAACCAAATTATGCCATACTTTTAGCTAAAAATATGTATGTTATTGTGCGATGCACATATTTTTTCTCAAAAACGGTAAGTCTGGCGTGGTTTTGACCATAACAAGATTTGTAGAGGCATTCATTACGAACATTTTAAACCAAAAATCTTAATTCTAGGCCTAGTAGTTTCCGAGAAAATGGAAATAAACCAAATTATGCCATACTTTTAGCTGAAAATATGTAAAAATATGTATGTTATTGTGCGATACACATATTTTTTCTCAAAAACGGTAAGTCTGGCGTGGTTTTGACCATAACAAGATTTGTAGAGGCATTCATTACGAACATTTTAAACCAAAAATCTTAATTCTAGGCCTAGTAGTTTCCGAGAAAATGAAAATAAACCAAATTATGCCATACTTTTAGCTAAAAATATGTATGTTATTGTGCGATGCACATATTTTTTCTCAAAAACGGTAAGTCTGGCGTGGTTTTGACCATAACAAGATTTGTAGAGGCATTCATTACGAACATTTTAAACCAAAAATCTTAATTCTAGGCCTAGTAGTTTCCGAGAAAATGAAAATAAACCAAATTATGCCATACTTTTAGCTAAAAATATGTATGTTATTGTGCGATGCACATATTTTTTCTCAAAAACGGTAAGTCTGGCGTGGTTTTGACCATAACAAGATTTGTAGAGGCATTCATTACGAACATTTTAAACCAAAAATCTTAATTCTAGGCCTAGTAGTTTCCGGGAAAATGAAAATAAACCAAATTATGCCATACTTTTAGCTAAAAATATGTATGTTATTGTGCGATGCACATATTTTTTCTCAAAAACGGTAAGTCTGGCGTGGTTTTGACCATAACAAGATTTGTAGAGGCATTCATTACGAACATTTTAAACCAAAAATCTTAATTCTAGGCCTAGTAGTTTCCGAGAAAATGGAAATAAACCAAATTATGCCATACTTTTAGCTGAAAATATGTAAAAATATGTATGTTATTGTGCGATACACATATTTTTTCTCAAAAACGGTAAGTCTGGCGTGGTTTTGACCATAACAAGATTTGTAGAGGCATTCATTACGAACATTTTAAACCAAAAATCTTAATTCTAGGCCTAGTAGTTTCCGAGAAAATGAAAATAAACCAAATTATGCCATACTTTTAGCTAAAAATATGTATGTTATTGTGCGATGCACATATTTTTTCTCAAAAACGGTAAGTCTGGCGTGGTTTTGACCATAACAAGATTTGTAGAGGCATTCATTACGAACATTTTAAACCAAAAATCTTAATTCTAGGCCTAGTAGTTTCCGAGAAAATGAAAATAAACCAAATTATGCCATACTTTTAGCTAAAAATATGTATGTTATTGTGCGATGCACATATTTTTTCTCAAAAACGGTAAGTCTGGCGTGGTTTTGACCATAACAAGATTTGTAGAGGCATTCATTACGAACATTTTAAACCAAAAATCTTAATTCTAGGCCTAGTAGTTTCCGAGAAAATGGAAATAAACCAAATTATGCCATACTTTTAGCTGAAAATATGTAAAAATATGTATGTTATTGTGCGATACACATATTTTTTCTCAAAAACGGTAAGTCTGGCGTGGTTTTGACCATAACAAGATTTGTAGAGGCATTAATTACGAACATTTTAAACCAAAAATCTTAATTCTAGGCCTAGTAGTTTCCGAGAAAATGAAAATAAACCAAATTATGCCATACTTTTAGCTAAAAATATGTATGTTATTGTGCGATGCACATATTTTTTCTCAAAAACGGTAAGTCTGGCGTGGTTTTGACCATAACAAGATTTGTAGAGGCATTCATTACGAACATTTTAAACCAAAAATCTTAATTCTAGGCCTAGTAGTTTCCGAGAAAATGAAAATAAACCAAATTATGCCATACTTTTAGCTAAAAATATGTATGTTATTGTGCGATGCACATATTTTTTCTCAAAAACGGTAAGTCTGGCGTGGTTTTGACCATAACAAGATTTGTAGAGGCATTCATTACGAACATTTTAAACCAAAAATCTTAATTCTAGGCCTAGTAGTTTCCGAGAAAATGAAAATAAACCAAATTATGCCATACTTTTAGCTGAAAATATGTAAAAATATGTATGTTATTGTGCGATACACATATTTTTTCTCAAAAACGGTAAGTCTGGCGTGGTTTTGACCATAACAAGATTTGTAGAGGCATTCATTACGAACATTTTAAACCAAAAATCTTAATTCTAGGCCTAGTAGTTTCCGAGAAAATGGAAATAAACCAAATTATGCCATACTTTTAGCTGAAAATATGTAAAAATATGTATGTTATTGTGCGATACACATATTTTTTCTCAAAAACGGTAAGTCTGGCGTGGTTTTGACCATAACAAGATTTGTAGAGGCATTCATTACGAACATTTTAAACCAAAAATCTTAATTCTAGGCCTAGTAGTTTCCGAGAAAATGGAAATAAACCAAATTATGCCATACTTTTAGCTGAAAATATGTAAAAATATGTATGTTATTGTGCGATACACATATTTTTTCTCAAAAACGGTAAGTCTGGCGTGGTTTTGACCATAACAAGATTTGTAGAGGCATTCATTACGAACATTTTAAACCAAAAATCTTAATTCTAGGCCTAGTAGTTTCCGAGAAAATGGAAATAAACCAAATTATGCCATACTTTTAGCTGAAAATATGTAAAAATATGTATGTTATTGTGCGATACACATATTTTTTCTCAAAAACGGTAAGTCTGGCGTGGTTTTGACCATAACAAGATTTGTAGAGGCATTCATTACGAACATTTTAAACCAAAAATCTTAATTCTAGGCCTAGTAGTTTCCGAGAAAATGGAAATAAACCAAATTATGCCATACTTTTAGCTGAAAATATGTAAAAATATGTATGTTATTGTGCGATACACATATTTTTTCTCAAAAAGGGTAAGTCTGGCGTGGTTTTGACCATAACAAGATTTGTAGAGGCATTCATTACGAACATTTTAAACCAAAAATCTTAATTCTAGGCCTAGTAGTTTCCGAGAAAATGAAAATAAACCAAATTATGCCATACTTTTAGCTAAAAATATGTATGTTATTGTGCGATGCACATATTTTTTCTCAAAAACGGTAAGTCTGGCGTGGTTTTGACCATAACAAGATTTGTAGAGGCATTCATTACGAACATTTTAAACCAAAAATCTTAATTCTAGGCCTAGTAGTTTCCGAGAAAATGAAAATAAACCAAATTATGCCATACTTTTAGCTGAAAATATGTAAAAATATGTATGTTATTGTGCGATACACATACTTTTTCTCAAAAACGGTAAGTCTGGCGTGGTTTTGACCATAACAAGATTTGTAGAGGCATTCATTACGAACATTTTAAACCAAAAATCTTAATTCTAGGCCTAGTAGTTTCCGAGAAAATGGAAATAAACCAAATTATGCCATACTTTTAGCTAAAAATATGTATGTTATTGTGCGATGCACATATTTTTTCTCAAAAACGGTAAGTCTGGCGTGGTTTTGACCATAACAAGATTTGTAGAGGCATTCATTACGAACATTTTAAACCAAAAATCTTAATTCTAGGCCTAGTAGTTTCCGAGAAAATGGAAATAAACCAAATTATGCCATACTTTTAGCTAAAAATATGTATGTTATTGTGCGATGCACATATTTTTTCTCAAAAACGGTAAGTCTGGCGTGGTTTTGACCATAACAAGATTTGTAGAGGCATTCATTACGAACATTTTAAACCAAAAATCTTAATTCTAGGCCTAGTAGTTTCCGAGAAAATGGAAATAAACCAAATTATGCCATACTTTTAGCTGAAAATATGTAAAAATATGTATGTTATTGTGCGATACACATATTTTTTCTCAAAAACGGTAAGTCTGGCGTGGTTTTGACCATAACAAGATTTGTAGAGGCATTCATTACGAACATTTTAAACCAAAAATCTTAATTCTAGGCCTAGTAGTTTCCGAGAAAATGAAAATAAACCAAATTATGCCATACTTTTAGCTAAAAATATGTATGTTATTGTGCGATGCACATATTTTTTCTCAAAAACGGTAAGTCTGGCGTGGTTTTGACCATAACAAGATTTGTAGAGGCATTCATTACGAACATTTTAAACCAAAAATCTTAATTCTAGGCCTAGTAGTTTCCGAGAAAATGAAAATAAACCAAATTATGCCATACTTTTAGCTAAAAATATCTAAAAATATGTATGTTATTGTGCGATACACATATTTTTTCTCAAAAACGGTAAGTCTGGCGTGGTTTTGACCATAACAAGATTTGTAGAGGCATTCATTACGAACATTTTAAACCAAAAATCTTAATTCTAGGCCTAGTAGTTTCCGAGAAAATGGAAATAAACCAAATTATGCCATACTTTTAGCTGAAAATATGTAAAAATATGTATGTTATTGTGCGATGCACATATTTTTTCTCAAAAAGGGTAAGTCTGGCGTGGTTTTGACCATAACAAGATTTGTAGAGGCATTCATTACGAACATTTTAAACCAAAAATCTTAATTCTAGGCCTAGTAGTTTCCGAGAAAATGGAAATAAACCAAATTATGCCATACTTTTAGCTGAAAATATTTAAAAATATGTATGTTATTGTGCGATACACATATTTTTTCTCAAAAACGGTAAGTCTGGCGTGGTTTTGACCATAACAAGATTTGTAGAGGCATTCATTACGAACATTTTAAACCAAAAATCTTAATTCTAGGCCTAGTAGTTTCCGAGAAAATGAAAATAAACCAAATTATGCCATACTTTTAGCTAAAAATATGTATGTTATTGTGCGATGCACATATTTTTTCTCAAAAACGGTAAGTCTGGCGTGGTTTTGACCATAACAAGATTTGTAGAGGCATTCATTACGAACATTTTAAACCAAAAATCTTAATTCTAGGCCTAGTAGTTTCCGAGAAAATGAAAATAAACCAAATTATGCCATACTTTTAGCTAAAAATATGTATGTTATTGTGCGATGCACATATTTTTTCTCAAAAACGGTAAGTCTGGCGTGGTTTTGACCATAACAAGATTTGTAGAGGCATTCATTACGAACATTTTAAACCAAAAATCTTAATTCTAGGCCTAGTAGTTTCCGAGAAAATGGAAATAAACCAAATTATGCTTTAGCTGAAAATATGTAAAAATATGTATGTTATTGTGCGATACACATATTTTTTCTCAAAAACGGTAAGTCTGGCGTGGTTTTGACCATAACAAGATTTGTAGAGGCATTCATTACGAACATTTTAAACCAAAAATCTTAATTCTAGGCCTAATAGTTTCCGAGAAAATGGAAATAAACCAAATTATGCCATACTTTTAGCTGAAAATATGTAAAAATATGTATGTTATTGTGCGATGCACATATTTTTTCTCAAAAACGGTAAGTCTGGCGTGGTTTTGACCATAACAAGATTTGTAGAGGCATTTATTACGAACATTTTAAACCAAAAATCTTAATTCTAGGCCTAGTAGTTTCCGAGAAAATGGAAATAAACCAAATTATGCCATACTTTTAGCTGAAAATATGTAAAAATATGTATGTTATTGTGCGATACACATATTTTTTCTCAAAAACGGTAAGTCTGGTGTGGTTTTGACCATAACAAGATTTGTAGAGGCATTCATTACGAACATTTTAAACCAAAAATCTTAATTCTAGGCCTAGTAGTTTCCGAGAAAATGGAAATAAACCAAATTATGCCATACTTTTAGCTGAAAATATGTAAAAATATGTATGTTATTGTGCGATACACATATTTTTTCTCAAAAACGGTAAGTCTGGCGTGGTTTTGACCATAACAAGATTTGTAGAGGCATTCATTACGAACATTTTAAACCAAAAATCTTAATTCTAGGCCTAGTAGTTTCCGAGAAAATGAAAATAAATCAAATTATGCCATACTTTTAGCTAAAAATATGTATGTTATTGTGCGATGCACATATTTTTTCTCATAAACGGTAAGTCTGGCGTGGTTTTGACCATAACAAGATTTGTAGAGGCATTCATTACGAACATTTTAAACCAAAAATCTTAATTCTAGGCCTAGTAGTTTCCGAGAAAATGAAAATAAACCAAATTATGCCATACTTTTAGCTAAAAATATGTATGTTATTGTGCGATGCACATATTTTTTCTCAAAAACGGTAAGTCTGGCGTGGTTTTGACCATAACAAGATTTGTAGAGGCATTCATTACGAACATTTTAAACCAAAAATCTTAATTCTAGGCCTACTAGTTTCCGAGAAAATGAAAATAAACCAAATTATGCCATACTTTTAGCTGAAAATATGTAAAAATATGTATGTTATTGTGCGATACACATATTTTTTCTCAAAAACGGTAAGTCTGGCGTGGTTTTGACCATAACAAGATTTGTAGAGGCATTCATTACGAACATTTTAAACCAAAAATCTTAATTCTAGGCCTAGTAGTTTCCGAGAAAATGAAAATAAACCAAATTATGCCATACTTTTAGCTAAAAATATGTATGTTATTGTGCGATGCACATATTTTTTCTCAAAAACGGTAAGTCTGGCGTGGTTTTGACCATAACAAGATTTGTAGAGGCATTCATTACGAACATTTTAAACCAAAAATCTTAATTCTAGGCCTAGTAGTTTCCGAGAAAATGAAAATAAACCAAATTATGCCATACTTTTAGCTAAAAATATGTATGTTATTGTGCGATGCACATATTTTTTCTCAAAAACGGTAAGTCTGGCGTGGTTTTGACCATAACAAGATTTGTAGAGGCATTCATTACGAACATTTTAAACCAAAAATCTTAATTCTAGGCCTAGTAGTTTCCGAGAAAATGGAAATAAACCAAATTATGCCATACTTTTAGCTGAAAATATGTAAAAATATGTATGTTATTGTGCGATACACATATTTTTTCTCAAAAACGGTAAGTCTGGCGTGGTTTTGACCATAACAAGATTTGTAGAGGCATTCATTACGAACATTTTAAACCAAAAATCTTAATTCTAGGCCTAGTAGTTTCCGAGAAAATGGAAATAAACCAAATTATGCCATACTTTTAGCTGAAAATATGTAAAAATATGTATGTTATTGTGCGATACACATATTTTTTCTCAAAAACGGTAAGTCTGGCGTGGTTTTGACCATAACAAGATTTGTAGAGGCATTCATTACGAACATTTTAAACCAAAAATCTTAATTCTAGGCCTAGTAGTTTCCGAGAAAATGGAAATAAACCAAATTATGCCATACTTTTAGCTGAAAATATGTAAAAATTTGTATGTTATTGTGCGATACACATATTTTTTCTCAAAAACGGTAAGTCTGGCGTGGTTTTGACCATAACAAGATTTGTAGAGGCATTCATTACGAACATTTTAAACCAAAAATCTTAATTCTAGGCCTAATAGTTTCCGAGAAAATGGAAATAAACCAAATTATGCCATACTTTTAGCTGAAAATATGTAAAAATATGTATGTTATTGTGCGATGCACATATTTTTTCTCAAAAACGGTAAGTCTGGCGTGGTTTTGACCATAACAAGATTTGTAGAGGCATTCATTACGAACATTTTAAACCAAAAATCTTAATTCTAGGCCTAGTAGTTTCCGAGAAAATGGAAATAAACCAAATTATGCCATACTTTTAGCTGAAAATATGTAAAAATATGTATGTTATTGTGCGATACACATATTTTTTCTCAAAAACGGTAAGTCTGGTGTGGTTTTGACCATAACAAGATTTGTAGAGGCATTCATTACGAACATTTTAAACCAAAAATCTTAATTCTAGGCCTAGTAGTTTCCGAGAAAATGGAAATAAACCAAATTATGCCATACTTTTAGCTGAAAATATGTAAAAATATGTATGTTATTGTGCGATACACATATTTTTTCTCAAAAACGGTAAGTCTGGCGTGGTTTTGACCATAACAAGATTTGTAGAGGCATTCATTACGAACATTTTAAACCAAAAATCTTAATTCTAGGCCTAGTAGTTTCCGAGAAAATGAAAATAAACCAAATTATGCCATACTTTTAGCTAAAAATATGTATGTTATTGTGCGATGCACATATTTTTTCTCAAAAACGGTAAGTCTGGCGTGGTTTTGACCATAACAAGATTTGTAGAGGCATTCATTACGAACATTTTAAACCAAAAATCTTAATTCTAGGCCTAGTAGTTTCCGAGAAAATGAAAATAAACCAAATTATGCCATACTTTTAGCTAAAAATATGTATGTTATTGTGCGATGCACATATTTTTTCTCAAAAACGGTAAGTCTGGCGTGGTTTTGACCATAACAAGATTTGTAGAGGCATTCATTACGAACATTTTAAACCAAAAATCTTAATTCTAGGCCTAGTAGTTTCCGAGAAAATGAAAATAAGCCAAATTATGCCATACTTTTAGCTGAAAATATGTAAAAATATGTATGTTATTGTGCGATACACATATTTTTTCTCAAAAACGGTAAGTCTGGCGTGGTTTTGACCATAACAAGATTTGTAGAGGCATTCATTACGAACATTTTAAACCAAAAATCTTAATTCTAGGCCTAGTAGTTTCCGAGAAAATGAAAATAAACCAAATTATGCCATACTTTTAGCTGAAAATATGTAAAAATATGTATGTTATTGTGCGATACACATATTTTTTCTCAAAAACGGTAAGTCTGGCGTGGTTTTGACCATAACAAGATTTGTAGAGGCATTCATTACGAACATTTTAAACCAAAAATCTTAATTCTAGGCCTAGTAGTTTCCGAGAAAATGGAAATAAACCAAATTATGCCATACTTTTAGCTGAAAATATGTAAAAATATGTATGTTATTGTGCGATACACATATTTTTTCTCAAAAACGGTAAGTCTGGCGTGGTTTTGACCATAACAAGATTTGTAGAGGCATTCATTACGAACATTTTAAACCAAAAATCTTAATTCTAGGCCTAGTAGTTTCCGAGAAAATGGAAATAAACCAAATTATGCCATACTTTTAGCTGAAAATATGTAAAAATATGTATGTTATTGTGCGATACACATATTTTTTCTCAAAAACGGTAAGTCTGGCGTGGTTTTGACCATAACAAGATTTGTAGAGGCATTCATTACGAACATTTTAAACCAAAAATCTTAATTCTAGGCCTAGTAGTTTCCGAGAAAATGGAAATAAACCAAATTATGCCATACTTTTAGCTGAAAATATGTAAAAATATGTATGTTATTGTGCGATACACATATTTTTTCTCAAAAACGGTAAGTCTGGCGTGGTTTTGACCATAACAAGATTTGTAGAGGCATTCATTACGAACATTTTAAACCAAAAATCTTAATTCTAGGCCTAATAGTTTCCGAGAAAATGGAAATAAACCAAATTATGCCATACTTTTAGCTGAAAATATGTAAAAATATGTATGTTATTGTGCGATGCACATATTTTTTCTCAAAAACGGTAAGTCTGGCGTGGTTTTGACCATAACAAGATTTGTAGAGGCATTTATTACGAACATTTTAAACCAAAAATCTTAATTCTAGGCCTAGTAGTTTCCGAGAAAATGGAAATAAACCAAATTATGCCATACTTTTAGCTGAAAATATGTAAAAATATGTATGTTATTGTGCGATACACATATTTTTTCTCAAAAACGGTAAGTCTGGTGTGGTTTTGACCATAACAAGATTTGTAGAGGCATTCATTACGAACATTTTAAACCAAAAATCTTAATTCTAGGCCTAGTAGTTTCCGAGAAAATGGAAATAAACCAAATTATGCCATACTTTTAGCTGAAAATATGTAAAAATATGTATGTTATTGTGCGATACACATATTTTTTCTCAAAAACGGTAAGTCTGGCGTGGTTTTGACCATAACAAGATTTGTAGAGGCATTCATTACGAACATTTTAAACCAAAAATCTTAATTCTAGGCCTAGTAGTTTCCGAGAAAATGAAAATAAATCAAATTATGCCATACTTTTAGCTAAAAATATGTATGTTATTGTGCGATGCACATATTTTTTCTCTTAAACGGTAAGTCTGGCGTGGTTTTGACCATAACAAGATTTGTAGAGGCATTCATTACGAACATTTTAAACCAAAAATCTTAATTCTAGGCCTAGTAGTTTCCGAGAAAATGGAAATAAACCAAATTATGCCATACTTTTAGCTGAAAATATGTAAAAATATGTATGTTATTGTGCGATACACATATTTTTTCTCAAAAACGGTAAGTCTGGCGTGGTTTTGACCATAACAAGATTTGTAGAGGCATTCATTACGAACATTTTAAACCAAAAATCTTAATTCTAGGCCTAATAGTTTCCGAGAAAATGGAAATAAACCAAATTATGCCATACTTTTAGCTGAAAATATGTAAAAATATGTATGTTATTGTGCGATGCACATATTTTTTCTCAAAAACGGTAAGTCTGGCGTGGTTTTGACCATAACAAGATTTGTAGAGGCATTTATTACGAACATTTTAAACCAAAAATCTTAATTCTAGGCCTAGTAGTTTCCGAGAAAATGGAAATAAACCAAATTATGCCATACTTTTAGCTGAAAATATGTAAAAATATGTATGTTATTGTGCGATACACATATTTTTTCTCAAAAACGGTAAGTCTGGTGTGGTTTTGACCATAACAAGATTTGTAGAGGCATTCATTACGAACATTTTAAACCAAAAATCTTAATTCTAGGCCTAGTAGTTTCCGAGAAAATGGAAATAAACCAAATTATGCCATACTTTTAGCTGAAAATATGTAAAAATATGTATGTTATTGTGCGATACACATATTTTTTCTCAAAAACGGTAAGTCTGGCGTGGTTTTGACCATAACAAGATTTGTAGAGGCATTCATTACGAACATTTTAAACCAAAAATCTTAATTCTAGGCCTAGTAGTTTCCGAGAAAATGAAAATAAATCAAATTATGCCATACTTTTAGCTAAAAATATGTATGTTATTGTGCGATGCACATATTTTTTCTCATAAACGGTAAGTCTGGCGTGGTTTTGACCATAACAAGATTTGTAGAGGCATTCATTACGAACATTTTAAACCAAAAATCTTAATTCTAGGCCTAGTAGTTTCCGAGAAAATGAAAATAAACCAAATTATGCCATACTTTTAGCTAAAAATATGTATGTTATTGTGCGATGCACATATTTTTTCTCAAAAACGGTAAGTCTGGCGTGGTTTTGACCATAACAAGATTTGTAGAGGCATTCATTACGAACATTTTAAACCAAAAATCTTAATTCTAGGCCTACTAGTTTCCGAGAAAATGGAAATAAACCAAATTATGCCATACTTTTAGCTGAAAATATGTATGTTATTGTGCGATGCACATATTTTTTCTCAAAAACGGTAAGTCTGGCGTGGTTTTGACCATAACAAGATTTGTAGAGGCATTCATTACGAACATTTTAAACCAAAAATCTTAATTCTAGGCCTAGTAGTTTCCGAGAAAATGAAAATAAACCAAATTATGCCATACTTTTAGCTAAAAATATGTATGTTATTGTGCGATGCACATATTTTTTCTCAAAAACGGTAAGTCTGGCGTGGTTTTGACCATAACAAGATTTGTAGAGGCATTCATTACGAACATTTTAAACCAAAAATCTTAATTCTAGGCCTAGTAGTTTCCGAGAAAATGGAAATAAACCAAATTATGCCATACTTTTAGCTGAAAATATGTAAAAATATGTATGTTATTGTGCGATACACATATTTTTTCTCAAAAACGGTAAGTCTGGCGTGGTTTTGACCATAACAAGATTTGTAGAGGCATTCATTACGAACATTTTAAACCAAAAATCTTAATTCTAGGCCTAGTAGTTTCCGAGAAAATGAAAATAAACCAAATTATGCCATACTTTTAGCTAAAAATATGTATGTTATTGTGCGATGCACATATTTTTTCTCAAAAACGGTAAGTCTGGCGTGGTTTTGACCGTAACAAGATTTGTAGAGGCATTCATTACGAACATTTTAAACCAAAAGTCTTAATTCTAGGCCTAGTAGTTTCCGAGAAAATGAAAATAAACCAAATTATGCCATACTTTTAGCTAAAAATATGTATGTTATTGTGCGATGCACATATTTTTTCTCAAAAACGGTAAGTCTGGCGTGGTTTTGACCATAACAAGATTTGTAGAGGCATTCATTACGAACATTTTAAACCAAAAATCTTAATTCTAGGCCTAGTAGTTTCCGAGAAAATGAAAATAAACCAAATTATGCCATACTTTTAGCTAAAAATATGTATGTTATTGTGCGATGCACATATTTTTTCTCAAAAACGGTAAGTCTGGCGTGGTTTTGACCATAACAAGATTTGTAGAGGCATTCATTACGAACATTTTAAACCAAAAATCTTAATTCTAGGCCTAGTAGTTTCCGAGAAAATGGAAATAAACCAAATTATGCCATACTTTTAGCTAAAAATATGTATGTTATTGTGCGATGCACATATTTTTTCTCAAAAACGGTAAGTCTGGCGTGGTTTTGACCATAACAAGATTTGTAGAGGCATTCATTACGAACATTTTAAACCAAAAATCTTAATTCTAGGCCTACTAGTTTCCGAGAAAATGAAAATAAACCAAATTATACCATACTTTTAGCTGAAAATATGTAAAAATATGTATGTTATTGTGCGATGCACATATTTTTTCTCAAAAACGGTAAGTCTGGCGTGGTTTTGACCATAACAAGATTTGTAGAGGCATTCATTACGAACATTTTAAACCAAAAATCTTAATTCTAGGCCTAGTAGTTTCCGAGAAAATGGAAATAAACCAAATTATGCCATACTTTTAGCTGAAAATATGTAAAAATATGTATGTTATTGTGCGATACACATATTTTTTCTCAAAAACGGTAAGTCTGGCGTGGTTTTGACCATAACAAGATTTGTAGAGGCATTCATTACGAACATTTTAAACCAAAAATCTTAATTCTAGGCCTAGTAGTTTCCGAGAAAATGGAAATAAACCAAATTATGCCATACTTTTAGCTGAAAATATGTAAAAATATGTATGTTATTGTGCGATACACATATTTTTTCTCAAAAACGGTAAGTCTGGCGTGGTTTTGACCATAACAAGATTTGTAGAGGCATTCATTACGAACATTTTAAACCAAAAATCTTAATTCTAGGCCTAGTAGTTTCCGAGAAAATGGAAATAAACTTTTAGCTAAAAATATGTATGTTATTGTGCGATGCACATATTTTTTCTCAAAAACGGTAAGTCTGGCGTGGTTTTGACCATAACAAGATTTGTAGAGGCATTCATTACGAACATTTTAAACCAAAAATCTTAATTCTAGGCCTAGTAGTTTCCGAGAAAATGAAAATAAACCAAATTATGCCATACTTTTAGCTAAAAATATGTATGTTATTGTGCGATGCACATATTTTTTCTCAAAAACGGTAAGTCTGGCGTGGTTTTGACCATAACAAGATTTGTAGAGGCATTCATTACGAACATTTTAAACCAAAAATCTTAATTCTAGGCCTAGTAGTTTCCGAGAAAATGAAAATATGTAAAAATATGTATGTTATTGTGCGATACACATATTTTTTCTCAAAAACGGTAAGTCTGGCGTGGTTTTGACCATAACAAGATTTGTAGAGGCATTCATTACGAACATTTTAAACCAAAAATCTTAATTCTAGGCCTAGTAGTTTCCGAGAAAATGGAAATAAACCAAATTATGCCATACTTTTAGCTGAAAATATGTAAAAATATGTATGTTATTGTGCGATACACATATTTTTTCTCAAAAACGGTAAGTCTGGCGTGGTTTTGACCATAACAAGATTTGTAGAGGCATTCATTACGAACATTTTAAACCAAAAATCTTAATTCTAGGCCTAGTAGTTTCCGAGAAAATGGAAATAAACCAAATTATGCCATACTTTTAGCTGAAAATATGTAAAAATATGTATGTTATTGTGCGATACACATATTTTTTCTCAAAAACGGTAAGTCTGGCGTGGTTTTGACCATAACAAGATTTGTAGAGGCATTCATTACGAACATTTTAAACCAAAAATCTTAATTCTAGGCCTAGTAGTTTCCGAGAAAATGAAAATAAACCAAATTATGCCATACTTTTAGCTAAAAATATGTATGTTATTGTGCGATGCACATATTTTTTCTCAAAAACGGTAAGTCTGGCGTGGTTTTGACCATAACAAGATTTGTAGAGGCATTCATTACGAACATTTTAAACCAAAAATCTTAATTCTAGGCCTAGTAGTTTCCGAGAAAATGAAAATAAACCAAATTATGCCATACTTTTAGCTAAAAATATGTATGTTATTGTGCGATGCACATATTTTTTCTCAAAAACGGTAAGTCTGGCGTGGTTTTGACCATAACAAGATTTGTAGAGGCATTCATTACGAACATTTTAAACCAAAAATCTTAATTCTAGGCCTAGTAGTTTCCGAGAAAATGAAAATAAACCAAATTATGCCATACTTTTAGCTAAAAATATGTATGTTATTGTGCGATGCACATATTTTTTCTCAAAAACGGTAAGTCTGGCGTGGTTTTGACCATAACAAGATTTGTAGAGGCATTCATTACGAACATTTTAAACCAAAAATCTTAATTCTAGGCCTAGTAGTTTCCGAGAAAATGAAAATAAACCAAATTATGCCATACTTTTAGCTAAAAATATGTATGTTATTGTGCGATGCACATATTTTTTCTCAAAAACGGTAAGTCTGGCGTGGTTTTGACCATAACAAGATTTGTAGAGGCATTCATTACGAACATTTTAAACCAAAAATCTTAATTCTAGGCCTAGTAGTTTCCGAGAAAATGGAAATAAACCAAATTATGCCATACTTTTAGCTGAAAATATGTAAAAATATGTATGTTATTGTGCGATACACATATTTTTTCTCAAAAACGGTAAGTCTGGCGTGGTTTTGACCATAACAAGATTTGTAGAGGCATTCATTACGAACATTTTAAACCAAAAATCTTAATTCTAGGCCTAGTAGTTTCCGACAAAATGAAAATAAACCAAATTATGCCATACTTTTAGCTAAAAATATGTATGTTATTGTGCGATGCACATATTTTTTCTCAAAAACGGTAAGTCTGGCGTGGTTTTGACCATAACAAGATTTGTAGAGGCATTCATTACGAACATTTTAAACCAAAAATCTTAATTCTAGGCCTAGTAGTTTCCGAGAAAATGAAAATAAACCAAATTATGCCATACTTTTAGCTAAAAATATGTATGTTATTGTGCGATGCACATATTTTTTCTCAAAAACGGTAAGTCTGGCGTGGTTTTGACCATAACAAGATTTGTAGAGGCATTCATTACGAACATTTTAAACCAAAAATCTTAATTCTAGGCCTAGTAGTTTCCGAGAAAATGAAAATAAACCAAATTATGCCATACTTTTAGCTAAAAATATGTATGTTATTGTGCGATGCACATATTTTTTCTCAAAAACGGTAAGTCTGGCGTGGTTTTGACCATAACAAGATTTGTAGAGGCATTCATTACGAACATTTTAAGCCAAAAATCTTAATTCTAGGCCTAGTAGTTTCCGAGAAAATGAAAATAAACCAAATTATGCCATACTTTTAGCTAAAAATATGTATGTTATTGTGCGATGCACATATTTTTTCTCAAAAACGGTAAGTCTGGCGTGGTTTTGACCATAACAAGATTTGTAGAGGCATTCATTACGAACATTTTAAACCAAAAATCTTAATTCTAGGCCTAGTAGTTTCCGAGAAAATGGAAATAAACCAAATTATGCCATACTTTTAGCTGAAAATATGTAAAAATATGTATGTTATTGTGCGATACACATATTTTTTCTCAAAAACGGTAAGTCTGGCGTGGTTTTGACCATAACAAGATTTGTAGAGGCATTCATTACGAACATTTTAAACCAAAAATCTTAATTCTAGGCCTACTAGTTTCCGAGAAAATGAAAATAAACCAAATTATGCCATACTTTTAGCTAAAAATATGTATGTTATTGTGCGATGCACATATTTTTTCTCAAAAACGGTAAGTCTGGCGTGGTTTTGACCATAACAAGATTTGTAGAGGCATTCATTACGAACATTTTAAGCCAAAAATCTTAATTCTAGGCCTACTAGTTTCCGAGAAAATGAAAATAAACCAAATTATGCCATACTTTTAGCTAAAAATATGTATGTTATTGTGCGATGCACATATTTTTTCTCAAAAACGGTAAGTCTGGCGTGGTTTTGACCATAACAAGATTTGTAGAGGCATTCATTACGAACATTTTAAACCAAAAATCTTAATTCTAGGCCTAGTAGTTTCCGAGAAAATGAAAATAAACCAAATTATGCCATACTTTTAGCTAAAAATATGTATGTTATTGTGCGATGCACATATTTTTTCTCAAAAACGGTAAGTCTGGCGTGGTTTTGACCATAACAAGATTTGTAGAGGCATTCATTACGAACATTTTAAACCAAAAATCTTAATTCTAGGCCTAGTAGTTTCCGAGAAAATGGAAATAAACCAAATTATGCCATACTTTTAGCTGAAAATATGTAAAAATATGTATGTTATTGTGCGATACACATATTTTTTCTCAAAAACGGTAAGTCTGGCGTGGTTTTGACCATAACAAGATTTGTAGAGGCATTCATTACGAACATTTTAAACCAAAAATCTTAATTCTAGGCCTAGTAGTTTCCGAGAAAATGAAAATAAACCAAATTATGCCATACTTTTAGCTAAAAATATGTATGTTATTGTGCGATGCACATATTTTTTCTCAAAAACGGTAAGTCTGGCGTGGTTTTGACCATAACAAGATTTGTAGAGGCATTCATTACGAACATTTTAAACCAAAAATCTTAATTCTAGGCCTAGTAGTTTCCGAGAAAATGGAAATAAACCAAATTATGCCATACTTTTAGCTAAAAATATGTATGTTATTGTGCGATACACATATTTTTTCTCAAAAACGGTAAGTCTGGCGTGGTTTTGACCATAACAAGATTTGTAGAGGCATTCATTACGAACATTTTAAACCAAAAATCTTAATTCTAGGCCTAGTAGTTTCCGAGAAAATGAAAATAAACCAAATTATGCCATACTTTTAGCTAAAAATATGTATGTTATTGTGCGATGCACATATTTTTTCTCAAAAACGGTAAGTCTGGCGTGGTTTTGACCATAACAAGATTTGTAGAGGCATTCATTACGAACATTTTAAACCAAAAATCTTAATTCTAGGCCTAGTAGTTTCCGAGAAAATGGAAATAAACCAAATTATGCCATACTTTTAGCTGAAAATATGTAAAAATATGTATGTTATTGTGCGATACACATATTTTTTCTCAAAAACGGTAAGTCTGGCGTGGTTTTGACCATAACAAGATTTGTAGAGGCATTCATTACGAACATTTTAAACCAAAAATCTTAATTCTAGGCCTAGTAGTTTCCGAGAAAATGAAAATAAACCAAATTATGCCATACTTTTAGCTAAAAATATGTATGTTATTGTGCGATGCACATATTTTTTCTCAAAAACGGTAAGTCTGGCGTGGTTTTGACCATAACAAGATTTGTAGAGGCATTCATTACGAACATTTTAAACCAAAAATCTTAATTCTAGGCCTAGTAGTTTCCGAGAAAATGGAAATAAACCAAATTATGCCATACTTTTAGCTAAAAATATGTATGTTATTGTGCGATGCACATATTTTTTCTCAAAAACGGTAAGTCTGGCGTGGTTTTGACCATAACAAGATTTGTAGAGGCATTCATTACGAACATTTTAAACCAAAAATCTTAATTCTAGGCCTAGTAGTTTCCGAGAAAATGAAAATAAACCAAATTATGCCATACTTTTAGCTAAAAATATGTATGTTATTGTGCGATGCACATATTTTTTCTCAAAAACGGTAAGTCTGGCGTGGTTTTGACCATAATAAGATTTGTAGAGGCATTCATTACGAACATTTTAAACCAAAAATCTTAATTCTAGGCCTAGTAGTTTCCGAGAAAATGAAAATAAACCAAATTATGCCATACTTTTAGCTGAAAATATGTAAAAATATGTATGTTATTGTGCGATACACATATTTTTTCTCAAAAACGGTAAGTCTGGCGTGGTTTTGACCATAACAAGATTTGTAGAGGCATTCATTACGAACATTTTAAACCAAAAATCTTAATTCTAGGCCTAGTAGTTTCCGAGAAAATGAAAATAAACCAAATTATGCCATACTTTTAGCTAAAAATATGTATGTTATTGTGCGATGCACATATTTTTTCTCAAAAACGGTAAGTCTGGCGTGGTTTTGACCATAACAAGATTTGTAGAGGCATTCATTACGAACATTTTAAACCAAAAATCTTAATTCTAGGCCTAGTAGTTTCCGAGAAAATGAAAATAAACCAAATTATGCCATACTTTTAGCTAAAAATATGTATGTTATTGTGCGATGCACATATTTTTTCTCAAAAACGGTAAGTCTGGCGTGGTTTTGACCATAACAAGATTTGTAGAGGCATTCATTACGAACATTTTAAACCAAAAATCTTAATTCTAGGCCTAGTAGTTTCCGAGAAAATGGAAATAAACCAAATTATGCCATACTTTTAGCTGAAAATATGTAAAAATATGTATGTTATTGTGCGATACACATATTTTTTCTCAAAAACGGTAAGTCTGGCGTGGTTTTGACCATAACAAGATTTGTAGAGGCATTCATTACGAACATTTTAAACCAAAAATCTTAATTCTAGGCCTAGTAGTTTCCGAGAAAATGGAAATAAACCAAATTATGCCATACTTTTAGCTAAAAATATGTATGTTATTGTGCGATGCACATATTTTTTCTCAAAAACGGTAAGTCTGGCGTGGTTTTGACCATAACAAGATTTGTAGAGGCATTCATTACGAACATTTTAAACCAAAAATCTTAATTCTAGGCCTAGTAGTTTCCGAGAAAATGGAAATAAACCAAATTATGCCATACTTTTAGCTAAAAATATGTATGTTATTGTGCGATGCACATATTTTTTCTCAAAAACGGTAAGTCTGGCGTGGTTTTGACCATAACAAGATTTGTAGAGGCATTCATTACGAACATTTTAAACCAAAAATCTTAATTCTAGGTTTCTTACCGTTTTTGAGAAAAAATATGTGCATCGCACAATAACATACATATTTTTAGCTAAAAGTATGGCATAATTTGGTTTATTTTCATTTTCTCGGAAACTACTAGGCCTAGAATTAAGATTTTTGGTTTAAAATGTTCGTAATGAATGCCTCTACAAATCTTGTTATGGTCAAAACCACGCCAGACTTACCGTTTTTGAGAAAAAATATGTGTATCGCACAATAACATACATATTTTTACATATTTTCAGCTAAAAGTATGGCATAATTTGGTTTATTTCCATTTTCTCGGAAACTACTAGGCCTAGAATTAAGATTTTTGGTTTAAAATGTTCGTAATGAATGCCTCTACAAATCTTGTTATGGTCAAAACCACGCCAGACTTACCGTTTTTGAGAAAAAATATGTGTATCGCACAATAACATACATATTTTTACATATTTTCAGCTAAAAGTATGGCATAATTTGGTTTATTTCCATTTTCTCGGAAACTACTAGGCCTAGAATTAAGATTTTTGGTTTAAAATGTTCGTAATGAATGCCTCTAAAAATCTTGTTATGGTCAAAACCACGCCAGACTTACCGTTTTTGAGAAAAAATATGTGCATCGCACAATAACATACATATTTTTAGCTAAAAGTATGGCATAATTTGGTTTATTTTCATTTTCTCGGAAACTACTAGGCCTAGAATTAAGATTTTTGGTTTAAAATGTTCGTAATGAATGCCTCTACAAATCTTGTTATGGTCAAAACCACGCCAGACTTACCGTTTTTGAGAAAAAATATGTGTATCGCACAATAACATACATATTTTTACATATTTTCAGCTAAAAGTATGGCATAATTTGGTTTATTTCCATTTTCTCGGAAACTACTAGGCCTAGAATTAAGATTTTTGGTTTAAAATGTTCGTAATGAATGCCTCTACAAATCTTGTTATGGTCAAAACCACGCCAGACTTACCGTTTTTGAGAAAAAATATGTGCATCGCACAATAACATACATATTTTTAGCTAAAAGTATGGCATAATTTGGTTTATTTTCATTTTCTCGGAAACTACTAGGCCTAGAATTAAGATTTTTGGTTTAAAATGTTCGTAATGAATGCCTCTACAAATCTTGTTATGGTCAAAACCACGCCAGACTTACCGTTTTTGAGAAAAAATATGTGTATCGCACAATAACATACATATTTTTACATATTTTCAGCTAAAAGTATGGCATAATTTGGTTTATTTTCATTTTCTCGGAAACTACTAGGCCTAGAATTAAGATTTTTGGTTTAAAATGTTCGTAATGAATGCCTCTACAAATCTTGTTATGGTCAAAACCACGCCAGACTTACCGTTTTTGAGAAAAAATATGTGCATCGCACAATAACATACATATTTTTAGCTAAAAGTATGGCATAATTTGGTTTATTTTCATTTTCTCGGAAACTACTAGGCCTAGAATTAAGATTTTTGGTTTAAAATGTTCGTAATGAATGCCTCTACAAATCTTGTTATGGTCAAAACCACGCCAGACTTACCGTTTTTGAGAAAAAATATGTGCATCGCACAATAACATACATATTTTTAGCTAAAAGTATGGCATAATTTGGTTTATTTTCATTTTCTCGGAAACTACTAGGCCTAGAATTAAGATTTTTGGTTTAAAATGTTCGTAATGAATGCCTCTACAAATCTTGTTATGGTCAAAACCACGCCAGACTTACCGTTTTTGAGAAAAAATATGTGCATCGCACAATAACATACATATTTTTAGCTAAAAGTATGGCATAATTTGGTTTATTTTCATTTTCTCGGAAACTACTAGGCCTAGAATTAAGATTTTTGGTTTAAAATGTTCGTAATGAATGCCTCTACAAATCTTGTTATGGTCAAAACCACGCCAGACTTACCGTTTTTGAGAAAAAATATGTGTATCGCACAATAACATACATATTTTTACATATTTTCAGCTAAAAGTATGGCATAATTTGGTTTATTTCCATTTTCTCGGAAACTACTAGGCCTAGAATTAAGATTTTTGGTTTAAAATGTTCGTAATGAATGCCTCTACAAATATTGTTATGGTCAAAACCACGCCAGACTTACCGTTTTTGAGAAAAAATATGTGCATCGCACAATAACATACATATTTTTAGCTAAAAGTATGGCATAATTTGGTTTATTTTCATTTTCTCGGAAACTACTAGGCCTAGAATTAAGATTTTTGGTTTAAAATGTTCGTAATGAATGCCTCTACAAATCTTGTTATGGTCAAAACCACGCCAGACTTACCGTTTTTGAGAAAAAATATGTGCATCGCACAATAACATACATATTTTTAGCTAAAAGTATGGCATAATTTGGTTTATTTTCATTTTCTCGGAAACTACTAGGCCTAGAATTAAGATTTTTGGTTTAAAATGTTCGTAATGAATGCCTCTACAAATCTTGTTATGGTCAAAACCACGCCAGACTTACCGTTTTTGAGAAAAAATATGTGCATCGCACAATAACATACATATTTTTAGCTAAAAGTATGGCATAATTTGGTTTATTTCCATTTTCTCGGAAACTACTAGGCCTAGAATTAAGATTTTTGGTTTAAAATGTTCGTAATGAATGCCTCTACAAATCTTGTTATGGTCAAAACCACGCCAGACTTACCGTTTTTGAGAAAAAATATGTGCATCGCACAATAACATACATATTTTTAGCTAAAAGTATGGCATAATTTGGTTTATTTTCATTTTCTCGGAAACTACTAGGCCTAGAATTAAGATTTTTGGTTTAAAATGTTCGTAATGAATGCCTCTACAAATCTTGTTATGGTCAAAACCACGCCAGACTTACCGTTTTTGAGAAAAAATATGTGCATCGCACAATAACATACATATTTTTAGCTAAAAGTATGGCATAATTTGGTTTATTTTCATTTTCTCGGAAACTACTAGGCCTAGAGTTAAGATTTTTGGTTTAAAATGTTCGTAATGAATGCCTCTACAAATCTTGTTGCGGTCAAAACCACGCCAGACTTACCGTTTTTGAGAAAAAATATGTGTATCGCACAATAACATACATATTTTTACATATTTTCAGCTAAAAGTATGGCATAATTTGGTTTATTTCCATTTTCTCGGAAACTACTAGGCCTAGAATTAAGATTTTTGGTTTAAAATGTTCGTAATGAATGCCTCTACAAATCTTGTTATGGTCAAAACCACGCCAGACTTACCGTTTTTGAGAAAAAATATGTGTATCGCACAATAACATACATATTTTTAGCTAAAAGTATGGCATAATTTGGTTTATTTTCATTTTCTCGGAAACTACTAGGCCTAGAATTAAGATTTTTGGTTTAAAATGTTCGTAATGAATGCCTCTACAAATCTTGTTATGGTCAAAACCACGCCAGACTTACCGTTTTTGAGAAAAAATATGTGCATCGCACAATAACATACATATTTTTAGCTAAAAGTATGGCATAATTTGGTTTATTTTCATTTTCTCGGAAACTACTAGGCCTAGAATTAAGATTTTTAGTTTAAAATGTTCGTAATGAATGCCTCTACAAATCTTGTTATGGTCAAAACCACGCCAGACTTACCGTTTTTGAGAAAAAATATGTGTATCGCACAATAACATACATATTTTTACATATTTTCAGCTAAAAGTATGGCATAATTTGGTTTATTTCCATTTTCTCGGAAACTACTAGGCCTAGAATTAAGATTTTTGGTTTAAATTGTTCGTAATGAATGCCTCTACAAATCTTGTTATGGTCAAAACCACGCCAGACTTACCGTTTTTGAGAAAAAATATGTGCATCGCACAATAACATACATATTTTTAGCTAAAAGTATGGCATAATTTGGTTTATTTCCATTTTCTCGGAAACTACTAGGCCTAGAATTAAGATTTTTGGTTTAAAATGTTCGTAATGAATGCCTCTACAAATCTTGTTATGGTCAAAACCACGCCAGACTTACCGTTTTTGAGAAAAAATATGTGTATCGCACAATAACATACATATTTTTACATATTTTCAGCTAAAAGTATGGCATAATTTGGTTTATTTCCATTTTCTCGGAAACTACTAGGCCTAGAATTAAGATTTTTGGTTTAAAATGTTCGTAATGAATGCCTCTACAAATCTTGTTATGGTCAAAACCACGCCAGACTTACCGTTTTTGAGAAAAAATATGTGCATCGCACAATAACATACATATTTTTAGCTAAAAGTATGGCATAATTTGGTTTATTTTCATTTTCTCGGAAACTACTAGGCCTAGAATTAAGATTTTTGGTTTAAAATGTTCGTAATGAATGCCTCTACAAATCTTGTTATGGTCAAAACCACGCCAGACTTACCGTTTTTGAGAAAAAATATGTGTATCGCACAATAACATACATATTTTTACATATTTTCAGCTAAAAGTATGGCATAATTTGGTTTATTTCCATTTTCTCGGAAACTACTAGGCCTAGAATTAAGATTTTTGGTTTAAAATGTTCGTAATGAATGCCTCTACAAATCTTGTTATGGTCAAAACCACGCCAGACTTACCGTTTTTGAGAAAAAATATGTGTATCGCACAATAACATACATATTTTTACATATTTTCAGCTAAAAGTATGGCATAATTTGGTTTATTTCCATTTTCTCGGAAACTACTAGGCCTAGAATTAAGATTTTTGGTTTAAAATGTTCGTAATGAATGCCTCTACAAATCTTGTTATGGTCAAAACCACGCCAGACTTACCGTTTTTGAGAAAAAATATGTGCATCGCACAATAACATACATATTTTTAGCTAAAAGTATGGCATAATTTGGTTTATTTTCATTTTCTCGGAAACTACTAGGCCTAGAATTAAGATTTTTGGTTTAAAATGTTCGTAATGAATGCCTCTACAAATCTTGTTATGGTCAAAACCACGCCAGACTTACCGTTTTTGAGAAAAAATATGTGCATCGCACAATAACATACATATTTTTAGCTAAAAGTATGGCATAATTTGGTTTATTTTCATTTTCTCGGAAACTACTAGGCCTAGAATTAAGATTTTTGGTTTAAAATGTTCGTAATGAATGCCTCTACAAATCTTGTTATGGTCAAAACCACGCCAGACTTACCGTTTTTGAGAAAAAATATGTGCATCGCACAATAACATACATATTTTTAGCTAAAAGTATGGCATAATTTGGTTTATTTCCATTTTCTCGGAAACTACTAGGCCTAGAATTAAGATTTTTGGTTTAAAATGTTCGTAATGAATGCCTCTACAAATCTTGTTATGGTCAAAACCACGCCAGACTTACCGTTTTTGAGAAAAAATATGTGCATCGCACAATAACATACATATTTTTAGCTAAAAGTATGGCATAATTTGGTTTATTTCCATTTTCTCGGAAACTACTAGGCCTAGAACTAAGATTTTTGGTTTAAAATGTTCGTAATGAATGCCTCTACAAATCTTGTTATGGTCAAAACCACGCCAGACTTACCGTTTTTGAGAAAAAATATGTGCATCGCACAATAACATACATATTTTTAGCTAAAAGTATGGCATAATTTGGTTTATTTTCATTTTCTCGGAAACTACTAGGCCTAGAATTAAGATTTTTGGTTTAAAATGTTCGTAATGAATGCCTCTACAAATCTTGTTATGGTCAAAACCACGCCAGACTTACCGTTTTTTGAGAAAAAATATGTGTATCGCACAATAACATACATATTTTTACATATTTTCAGCTAAAAGTATGGCATAATTTGGTTTATTTCCATTTTCTCGGAAACTACTAGGCCTAGAATTAAGATTTTTGGTTTAAAATGTTCGTAATGAATGCCTCTACAAATCTTGTTATGGTCAAAACCACGCCAGACTTACCGTTTTTGAGAAAAAATATGTGCATCGCACAATAACATACATATTTTTAGCTAAAAGTATGGCATAATTTGGTTTATTTTCATTTTCTCGGAAACTACTAGGCCTAGAATTAAGATTTTTGGTTTAAAATGTTCGTAATGAATGCCTCTACAAATCTTGTTATGGTCAAAACCACGCCAGACTTACCGTTTTTGAGAAAAAATATGTGCATCGCACAATAACATACATATTTTTAGCTAAAAGTATGGCATAATTTGGTTTATTTCCATTTTCTCGGAAACTACTAGGCCTAGAATTAAGATTTTTGGTTTAAAATGTTCGTAATGAATGCCTCTACAAATCTTGTTATGGTCAAAACCACGCCAGACTTACCGTTTTTGAGAAAAAATATGTGTATCGCACAATAACATACATATTTTTACATATTTTCAGCTAAAAGTATGGCATAATTTGGTTTATTTCCATTTTCTCGGAAACTACTAGGCCTAGAATTAAGATTTTTGGTTTAAAATGTTCGTAATGAATGCCTCTACAAATCTTGTTATGGTCAAAACCACGCCAGACTTACCGTTTTTGAGAAAAAATATGTGCATCGCACAATAACATACATATTTTTAGCTAAAAGTATGGCATAATTTGGTTTATTTTCATTTTCTCGGAAACTACTAGGCCTAGAATTAAGATTTTTGGTTTAAAATGTTCGTAATGAATGCCTCTACAAATCTTGTTATGGTCAAAACCACGCCAGACTTACCGTTTTTGAGAAAAAATATGTGTATCGCACAATAACATACATATTTTTACATATTTTCAGCTAAAAGTATGGCATAATTTGGTTTATTTCCATTTTCTCGGAAACTACTAGGCCTAGAATTAAGATTTTTGGTTTAAAATGTTCGTAATGAATGCCTCTACAAATCTTGTTATGGTCAAAACCACGCCAAACTTACCGTTTTTGAGAAAAAATATGTGCATCGCACAATAACATACATATTTTTAGCTAAAAGTATGGCATAATTTGGTTTATTTTCATTTTCTCGGAAACTACTAGGCCTAGAATTAAGATTTTTGGTTTAAAATGTTCGTAATGAATGCCTCTACAAATCTTGTTATGGTCAAAACCACGCCAGACTTACCGTTTTTGAGAAAAAATATGTGTATCGCACAATAACATACATATTTTTACATATTTTCAGCTAAAAGTATGGCATAATTTGGTTTATTTCCATTTTCTCGGAAACTACTAGGCCTAGAATTAAGATTTTTGGTTTAAAATGTTCGTAATGAATGCCTCTACAAATCTTGTTATGGTCAAAACCACGCCAGACTTACCGTTTTTGAGAAAAAATATGTGTATCGCACAATAACATACATATTTTTACATATTTTCAGCTAAAAGTATGGCATAATTTGGTTTATTTCCATTTTCTCGGAAACTACTAGGCCTAGAATTAAGATTTTTGGTTTAAAATGTTCGTAATGAATGCCTCTACAAATCTTGTTATGGTCAAAACCACGCCAGACTTACCGTTTTTGAGAAAAAATATGTGCATCGCACAATAACATACATATTTTTAGCTAAAAGTATGGCATAATTTGGTTTATTTCCATTTTCTCGGAAACTACTAGGCCTAGAATTAAGATTTTTGGTTTAAAATGTTCGTAATGAATGCCTCTACAAATCTTGTTATGGTCAAAACCACGCCAGACTTACCGTTTTTGAGAAAAAATATGTGCATCGCACAATAACATACATATTTTTAGCTAAAAGTATGGCATAATTTGGTTTATTTCCATTTTCTCGGAAACTACTAGGCCTAGAATTAAGATTTTTGGTTTAAAATGTTCGTAATGAATGCCTCTACAAATCTTGTTATGGTCAAAACCACGCCAGACTTACCCTTTTTGAGAAAAAATAAGTGCATCGCACAATAACATACATATTTTTAGCTAAAAGTATGGCATAATTTGGTTTATTTCCATTTTCTCGGAAACTACTAGGCCTAGAATTAAGATTTTTGGTTTAAAATGTTCGTAATGAATGCCTCTACAAATCTTGTTATGGTCAAAACCACGCCAGACTTACCGTTTTTGAGAAAAAATATGTGTATCGCACAATAACATACATATTTTTACATATTTTCAGCTAAAAGTATGGCATAATTTGGTTTATTTCCATTTTCTCGGAAACTACTAGGCCTAGAATTAAGATTTTTGGTTTAAAATGTTCGTAATGAATGCCTCTACAAATCTTGTTATGGTCAAAACCACGCCAGACTTACCGTTTTTGAGAAAAAATATGTGCATCGCACAATAACATACATATTTTTAGCTAAAAGTATGGCATAATTTGGTTTATTTCCATTTTCTCGGAAACTACTAGGCCTAGAATTAAGATTTTTGGTTTAAAATGTTCGTAATGAATGCCTCTACAAATCTTGTTATGGTCAAAACCACGCCAGACTTACCGTTTTTGAGAAAAAATATGTGTATCGCACAATAACATACATATTTTTACATATTTTCAGCTAAAAGTATGGCATAATTTGGTTTATTTCCATTTTCTCGGAAACTACTAGGCCTAGAATTAAGATTTTTGGTTTAAAATGTTCGTAATGAATGCCTCTACAAATCTTGTTATGGTCAAAACCACGCCAGACTTACCGTTTTTGAGAAAAAATATGTGCATCGCACAATAACATACATATTTTTAGCTAAAAGTATGGCATAATTTGGTTTATTTCCATTTTCTCGGAAACTACTAGGCCTAGAATTAAGATTTTTGGTTTAAAATGTTCGTAATGAATGCCTCTACAAATCTTGTTATGGTCAAAACCACGCCAGACTTACCGTTTTTGAGAAAAAATATGTGTATCGCACAATAACATACATATTTTTACATATTTTCAGCTAAAAGTATGGCATAATTTGGTTTATTTCCATTTTCTCGGAAACTACTAGGCCTAGA
Source organism: Myathropa florea (assembly GCA_930367185.1). Taxonomy (NCBI): domain Eukaryota; kingdom Metazoa; phylum Arthropoda; class Insecta; order Diptera; family Syrphidae; genus Myathropa; species Myathropa florea. Next base: position 38,774,808 of record OV884003.1, read on the forward strand.
ATTAAGATTTTTGGTTTAAAATGTTCGTAATGAATGCCTCTACAAATCTTGTTATGGTCAAAACCACGCCAGACTTACCGTTTTTGAGAAAAAATATGTGTATCGCACAATAACATACATATTTTTACATATTTTCAGCTAAAAGTATGGCATAATTTGGTTTATTTCCATTTTCTCGGAAACTACTAGGCCTAGAATTAAGATTTTTGGTTTAAAATGTTCGTAATGAATGCCTCTACAAATCTTGTTATGGTCAAAACCACGCCAGACTTACCGTTTTTGAGAAAAAATATGTGTATCGCACAATAACATACATATTTTTACATATTTTCAGCTAAAAGTATGGCATAATTTGGTTTATTTCCATTTTCTCGGAAACTACTAGGCCTAGAATTAAGATTTTTGGTTTAAAATGTTCGTAATGAATGCCTCTACAAATCTTGTTATGGTCAAAACCACGCCAGACTTACCGTTTTTGAGAAAAAAAATGTGCATCGCACAATAACATACATATTTTTAGCTAAAAGTATGGCATAATTTGGTTCATTTTCATTTTCTCGGAAACTACTAGGCCTAGAATTAAGATTTTTGGTTTAAAATGTTCGTAATGAATGCCTCTATAAATCTTGTTATGGTCAAAACCACGCCAGACTTACCGTTTTTGAGAAAAAATATGTGTATCGCACAATAACATACATATTTTTACATATTTTCAGCTAAAAGTATGGCATAATTTGGTTTATTTCCATTTTCTCGGAAACTACTAGGCCTAGAATTAAGATTTTTGGTTTAAAATGTTCGTAATGAATGCCTCTACAAATCTTGTTATGGTCAAAACCACGCCAGACTTACCGTTTTTGAGAAAAAATATGTGCATCGCACAATAACATACATATTTTTAGCTAAAAGTATGGCATAATTTGGTTTATTTTCATTTTCTCGGAAACTACTAGGCCTAGAACTAAGATTTTTGGTTTAAAATGTTCGTAATGAATGCCTCTACAAATCTTGTTATGGTCAAAACCACGCCAGACTTACCGTTTTTGAGAAAAAATATGTGTATCGCACAATAACATACATATTTTTACATATTTTCAGCTAAAAGTATGGCATAATTTGGTTTATTTCCATTTTCTCGGAAACTACTAGGCCTAGAATTAAGATTTTTGGTTTAAAATGTTCATAATGAATGCCTCTACAAATCTTGTTATGGTCAAAACCATGCCAGACTTACCGTTTTTGAGAAAAAATATGTGCATCGCACAATAACATACATATTTTTAGCTAAAAGTATGGCATAATTTGGTTTATTTCCATTTTCTCGGAAACTACTAGGCCTAGAATTAAGATTTTTGGTTTAAAATGTTCGTAATGAATGCCTCTACAAATCTTGTTATGGTCAAAACCACGCCAGACTTACCGTTTTTGAGAAAAAATATGTGCATCGCACAATAACATACATATTTTTAGCTAAAAGTATGGCATAATTTGGTTTATTTTCATTTTCTCGGAAACTACTAGGCCTAGAATTAAGATTTTTGGTTTAAAATGTTCGTAATGAATGCCTCTACAAATCTTGTTATGGTCAAAACCACGCCAAACTTACCGTTTTTGAGAAAAAATATGTGCATCGCACAATAACATACATATTTTTAGCTAAAAGTATGGCATAATTTGGTTTATTTTCATTTTCTCGGAAACTACTAGGCCTAGAATTAAGATTTTTGGTTTAAAATGTTCGTAATGAATGCCTCTACAAATCTTGTTATGGTCAAAACCACGCCAGACTTACCGTTTTTGAGAAAAAATATGTGTATCGCACAATAACATACATATTTTTACATATTTTCAGCTAAAAGTATGGCATAATTTGGTTTATTTCCATTTTCTCGGAAACTACTAGGCCTAGAATTAAGATTTTTGGTTTAAAATGTTCGTAATGAATGCCTCTACAAATCTTGTTATGGTCAAAACCACGCCAGACTTACCGTTTTTGAGAAAAAATATGTGTATCGCACAATAACATACATATTTTTACATATTTTCAGCTAAAAGTATGGCATAATTTGGTTTATTTCCATTTTCTCGGAAACTACTAGGCCTAGAATTAAGATTTTTGGTTTAAAATGTTCGTAATGAATGCCTCTACAAATCTTGTTTTGGTCAAAACCACGCCAGACTTACCGTTTTTGAGAAAAAATATGTGCATCGCACAATAACATACATATTTTTAGCTAAAAGTATGGCATAATTTGGTTTATTTCCATTTTCTCGGAAACTACTAGGCCTAGAATTAAGATTTTTGGTTTAAAATGTTCGTAATGAATGCCTCTACAAATCTTGTTATGGTCAAAACCACGCCAGACTTACCCTTTTTGAGAAAAAATAAGTGCATCGCACAATAACATACATATTTTTAGCTAAAAGTATGGCATAATTTGGTTTATTTCCATTTTCTCGGAAACTACTAGGCCTAGAATTAAGATTTTTGGTTTAAAATGTTCGTAATGAATGCCTCTACAAATCTTGTTATGGTCAAAACCACGCCAGACTTACCGTTTTTGCGAAAAAATATGTGTATCGCACAATAACATACATATTTTTACATATTTTCAGCTAAAAGTATGGCATAATTTGGTTTATTTCCATTTTCTCGGAAACTACTAGGCCTAGAATTAAGATTTTTGGTTTAAAATGTTCGTAATGAATGCCTCTACAAATCTTGTTATGGTCAAAACCACGCCAGACTTACCGTTTTTGAGAAAAAATATGTGCATCGCACAATAACATACATATTTTTAGCTAAAAGTATGGCATAATTTGGTTTATTTCCATTTTCTCGGAAACTACTAGGCCTAGAATTAAGATTTTTGGTTTAAAATGTTCGTAATGAATGCCTCTACAAATCTTGTTATGGTCAAAACCACGCCAGACTTACCGTTTTTGAGAAAAAATATGTGTATCGCACAATAACATACATATTTTTACATATTTTCAGCTAAAAGTATGGCATAATTTGGTTTATTTCCATTTTCTCGGAAACTACTAGGCCTAGAATTAAGATTTTTGGTTTAAAATGTTCGTAATGAATGCCTCTACGAATCTTGTTATGGTCAAAACCACGCCAGACTTACCGTTTTTGAGAAAAAATATGTGTATCGCACAATAACATACATATTTTTACATATTTTCAGCTAAAAGTATGGCATAATTTGGTTTATTTCCATTTTCTCGGAAACTACTAGGCCTAGAATTAAGATTTTTGGTTTAAAATGTTCGTAATGAATGCCTCTACAAATCCGTTTTGAGAAAAAATATGTGTATCGCACAATAACATACATATTTTTACATATTTTCAGCTAAAAGTATGGCATAATTTGGTTTATTTCCATTTTCTCGGAAACTACTAGGCCTAGAATTAAGATTTTTGGTTTAAAATGTTCGTAATGAATGCCTCTACAAATCTTGTTATGGTCAAAACCACGCCAGACTTACCGTTTTTGAGAAAAAATATGTGCATCGCACAATAACATACATATTTTTAGCTAAAAGTATGGCATAATTTGGTTTATTTCCATTTTCTCGGAAACTACTAGGCCTAGAATTAAGATTTTTGGTTTAAAATGTTCGTAATGAATGCCTCTACAAATCTTGTTATGGTCAAAACCACGCCAGACTTACCGTTTTTGAGAAAAAATATGTGTATCGCACAATAACATACATATTTTTACATATTTTCAGCTAAAAGTATGGCATAATTTGGTTTATTTCCATTTTCTCGGAAACTACTAGGCCTAGAATTAAGATTTTTGGTTTAAAATGTTCGTAATGAATGCCTCTACAAATCTTGTTATGGTCAAAACCACGCCAGACTTACCGTTTTTGAGAAAAAATATGTGCATCGCACAATAACATACATATTTTTAGCTAAAAGTATGGCATAATTTGGTTTATTTCCATTTTCTCGGAAACTACTAGGCCTAGAATTAAGATTTTTGGTTTAAAATGTTCGTAATGAATGCCTCTACAAATCTTGTTATGGTCAAAACCACGCCAGACTTACCGTTTTTGAGAAAAAATATGTGCATCGCACAATAACATACATATTTTTAGCTAAAAGTATGGCATAATTTGGTTTATTTCCATTTTCTCGGAAACTACTAGGCCTAGAATTAAGATTTTTGGTTTAAAATGTTCGTAATGAATGCCTCTACAAATCTTGTTATGGTCAAAACCACGCCAGACTTACCGTTTTTGAGAAAAAATATGTGTATCGCACAATAACATACATATTTTTACATATTTTCAGCTAAAAGTATGGCATAATTTGGTTTATTTCCATTTTCTCGGAAACTACTAGGCCTAGAATTAAGATTTTTGGTTTAAAATGTTCGTAATGAATGCCTCTACAAATCTTGTTATGGTCAAAACCACGCCAGACTTACCGTTTTTGAGAAAAAATATGTGTATCGCACAATAACATACATATTTTTACATATTTTCAGCTAAAAGTATGGCATAATTTGGTTTATTTCCATTTTCTCGGAAACTACTAGGCCTAGAATTAAGATTTTTGGTTTAAAATGTTCGTAATGAATGCCTCTACAAATCTTGTTATGGTCAAAACCACGCCAGACTTACCGTTTTTGAGAAAAAAAATGTGCATCGCACAATAACATACATATTTTTAGCTAAAAGTATGGCATAATTTGGTTTATTTTCATTTTCTCGGAAACTACTAGGCCTAGAATTAAGATTTTTGGTTTAAAATGTTCGTAATGAATGCCTCTACAAATCTTGTTATGGTCAAAACCACGCCAGACTTACCGTTTTTGAGAAAAAATATGTGTATCGCACAATAACATACATATTTTTACATATTTTCAGCTAAAAGTATGGCATAATTTGGTTTATTTCCATTTTCTCGGAAACTACTAGGCCTAGAATTAAGATTTTTGGTTTAAAATGTTCGTAATGAATGCCTCTACAAATCTTGTTATGGTCAAAACCACGCCAGACTTACCGTTTTTGAGAAAAAATATGTGCATCGCACAATAACATACATATTTTTAGCTAAAAGTATGGCATAATTTGGTTTATTTTCATTTTCTCGGAAACTACTAGGCCTAGAATTAAGATTTTTGGTTTAAAATGTTCGTAATGAATGCCTCTACAAATCTTGTTATGGTCAAAACCACGCCAGACTTACCGTTTTTGAGAAAAAATATGTGTATCGCACAATAACATACATATTTTTACATATTTTCAGCTAAAAGTATGGCATAATTTGGTTTATTTCCATTTTCTCGGAAACTACTAGGCCTAGAATTAAGATTTTTGGTTTAAAATGTTCGTAATGAATGCCTCTACAAATCTTGTTATGGTCAAAACCACGCCAGACTTACCCTTTTTGAGAAAAAATATGTGCATCGCACAATAACATACATATTTTTAGCTAAAAGTATGGCATAATTTGGTTTATTTCCATTTTCTCGGAAACTACTAGGCCTAGAATTAAGATTTTTGGTTTAAAATGTTCGTAATGAATGCCTCTACAAATCTTGTTATGGTCAAAACCACGCCAGACTTACCGTTTTTGAGAAAAAATATGTGCATCGCACAATAACATACATATTTTTAGCTAAAAGTATGGCATAATTTGGTTTATTTTCATTTTCTCGGAAACTACTAGGCCTAGAATTAAGATTTTTGGTTTAAAATGTTCGTAATGAATGCCTCTACAAATCTTGTTATGGTCAAAACCACGCCAGACTTACCGTTTTTGAGAAAAAATATGTGTATCGCACAATAACATACATATTTTTACATATTTTCAGCTAAAAGTATGGCATAATTTGGTTTATTTCCATTTTCTCGGAAACTACTAGGCCTAGAATTAAGATTTTTGGTTTAAAATGTTCGTAATGAATGCCTCTACAAATCTTGTTATGGTCAAAACCACGCCAGACTTACAGTTTTTGAGAAAAAATATGTGCATCGCACAATAACATACATATTTTTAGCTAAAAGTATGGCATAATTTGGTTTATTTTCATTTTCTCGGAAACTACTAGGCCTAGAATTAAGATTTTTGGTTTAAAATGTTCGTAATGAATGCCTCTACAAATCTTGTTATGGTCAAAACCACGCCAGACTTACCGTTTTTGAGAAAAAATATGTGCATCGCACAATAACATACATATTTTTACATATTTTCAGCTAAAAGTATGGCATAATTTGGTTTATTTCCATTTTCTCGGAAACTACTAGGCCTAGAATTAAGATTTTTGGCTTAAAATGTTCGTAATGAATGCCTCTACAAATCTTGTTATGGTCAAAACCACGCCAGACTTACCGTTTTTGAGAAAAAATATGTGCATCGCACAATAACATACATATTTTTAGCTAAAAGTATGGCATAATTTGGTTTATTTTCATTTTCTCGGAAACTACTAGGCCTAGAATTAAGATTTTTGGTTTAAAATGTTCGTAATGAATGCCTCTAAAAATCTTGTTATGGTCAAAACCACGCCAGACTTACCGTTTTTGAGAAAAAATATGTGCATCGCACAATAACATACATATTTTTAGCTAAAAGTATGGCATAATTTGGTTTATCTTTATTTTCTCGGAAACTACTAGGCCTAGAATTAAGATTTTTGGTTTAAAATGTTCGTAATGAATGCCTCTACAAATCTTGTTATGGTCAAAACCACGCCAGACTTACCGTTTTTGAGAAAAAATATGTGCATCGCACAATAACATACATATTTTTAGCTAAAAGTATGGCATAATTTGGTTTATTTCCATTTTCTCGGAAACTACTAGGCCTAGAATTAAGATTTTTGGTTTAAAATGTTCGTAATGAATGCCTCTACAAATCTTGTTATGGTCAAAACCACGCCAGACTTACCGTTTTTGAGAAAAAATATGTGTATCGCACAATAACATACATATTTTTACATATTTTCAGCTAAAAGTATGGCATAATTTGGTTTATTTCCATTTTCTCGGAAACTACTAGGCCTAGAATTAAGATTTTTGGTTTAAAATGTTCGTAATGAATGCCTCTATAAATCTTGTTATGGTCAAAACCACGCCAGACTTACCGTTTTTGAGAAAAAATATGTGTATCGCACAATAACATACATATTTTTACATATTTTCAGCTAAAAGTATGGCATAATTTGGTTTATTTCCATTTTCTCGGAAACTACTAGGCCTAGAATTGAGATTTTTGGTTTAAAATGTTCGTAATGAATGCCTCTACAAATCTTGTTATGGTCAAAACCACGCCAGACTTACCGTTTTTGAGAAAAAATATGTGTATCGCACAATAACATACATATTTTCAGCTAAAAGTATGGCATAATTTGGTTTATTTCCATTTTCTCGGAAACTACTAGGCCTAGAATTAAGATTTTTGGTTTAAAATGTTCGTAATGAATGCCTCTACAAATCTTGTTATGGTCAAAACCACGCCAGACTTACCGTTTTTGAGAAAAAATATGTGCATCGCACAATAACATACATATTTTTAGCTAAAAGTATGGCATAATTTGGTTTATTTTCATTTTCTCGGAAACTACTAGGCCTAGAATTAAGATTTTTGGTTTAAAATGTTCGTAATGAATGCCTCTACAAATCTTGTTATGGTCAAAACCACGCCAGACTTACCGTTTTTGAGAAAAAATATGTGCATCGCACAATAACATACATATTTTTAGCTAAAAGTATGGCATAATTTGGTTTATTTTCATTTTCTCGGAAACTACTAGGCCTAGAATTAAGATTTTTTGTTTAAAATGTTCGTAATGAATGCCTCTACAAATCTTGTTATGGTCAAAACCACGCCAGACTTACCGTTTTTGAGAAAAAATATGTGCATCGCACAATAACATACATATTTTTAGCTAAAAGTATGGCATAATTTGGTTTATTTTCATTTTCTCGGAAACTACTAGGCCTAGAATTAAGATTTTTGGTTTAAAATGTTCGTAATGAATGCCTCTACAAATCTTGTTATGGTCAAAACCACGCCAGACTTACCGTTTTTGAGAAAAAATATGTGCATCGCACAATAACATACATATTTTTACATATTTTCAGCTAAAAGTATGGCATAATTTGGTTTATTTCCATTTTCTCGGAAACTACTAGGCCTAGAATTAAGATTTTTGGTTTAAAATGTTCGTAATGAATGCCTCTATAAATCTTGTTATGGTCAAAACCACGCCAGACTTACCGTTTTTGAGAAAAAATATGTGTATCGCACAATAACATACATATTTTTACATATTTTCAGCTAAAAGTATGGCATAATTTGGTTTATTTCCATTTTCTCGGAAACTACTAGGCCTAGAATTGAGATTTTTGGTTTAAAATGTTCGTAATGAATGCCTCTACAAATCTTGTTATGGTCAAAACCACGCCAGACTTACCGTTTTTGAGAAAAAATATGTGTATCGCACAATAACATACATATTTTCAGCTAAAAGTATGGCATAATTTGGTTTATTTCCATTTTCTCGGAAACTACTAGGCCTAGAATTAAGATTTTTGGTTTAAAATGTTCGTAATGAATGCCTCTACAAATCTTGTTATGGTCAAAACCACGCCAGACTTACCGTTTTTGAGAAAAAATATGTGCATCGCACAATAACATACATATTTTTAGCTAAAAGTATGGCATAATTTGGTTTATTTTCATTTTCTCGGAAACTACTAGGCCTAGAATTAAGATTTTTGGTTTAAAATGTTCGTAATGAATGCCTCTACAAATCTTGTTATGGTCAAAACCACGCCAGACTTACCGTTTTTGAGAAAAAATATGTGCATCGCACAATAACATACATATTTTTAGCTAAAAGTATGGCATAATTTGGTTTATTTTCATTTTCTCGGAAACTACTAGGCCTAGAATTAAGATTTTTGGTTTAAAATGTTCGTAATGAATGCCTCTACAAATCTTGTTATGGTCAAAACCACGCCAGACTTACCGTTTTTGAGAAAAAATATGTGCATCGCACAATAACATACATATTTTTAGCTAAAAGTATGGCATAATTTGGTTTATTTTCATTTTCTCGGAAACTACTAGGCCTAGAATTAAGATTTTTGGTTTAAAATGTTCGTAATGAATGCCTCTACAAATCTTGTTATGGTCAAAACCACGCCAGACTTACCGTTTTTGAGAAAAAATATGTGCATCGCACAATAACATACATATTTTTACATATTTTCAGCTAAAAGTATGGCATAATTTGGTTTATTTCCATTTTCTCGGAAACTACTAGGCCTAGAATTAAGATTTTTGGTTTAAAATGTTCGTAATGAATGCCTCTACAAATCTTGTTATGGTCAAAACCACGCCAGACTTACCGTTTTTGAGAAAAAATATGTGTATCGCACAATAACATACATATTTTTACATATTTTCAGCTAAAAGTATGGCATAATTTGGTTTATTTCCATTTTCTCGGAAACTACTAGGCCTAGAATTAAGATTTTTGGTTTAAAATGTTCGTAATGAATGCCTCTACAAATCTTGTTATGGTCAAAACCACGCCAGACTTACCGTTTTTGAGAAAAAATATGTGTATCGCACAATAACATACATATTTTTACATATTTTCAGCTAAAAGTATGGCATAATTTGGTTTATTTTCATTTTCTCGGAAACTACTAGGCCTAGAATTAAGATTTTTGGTTTAAAATGTTCGTAATGAATGCCTCTACAAATCTTGTTATGGTCAAAACCACGCCAGACTTACCGTTTTTGAGAAAAAATATGTGTATCGCACAATAACATACATATTTTTACATATTTTCAGCTAAAAGTATGGCATAATTTGGTTTATTTTCATTTTCTCGGAAACTACTAGGCCTAGAATTAAGATTTTTGGTTTAAAATGTTCGTAATGAATGCCTCTACAAATCTTGTTATGGTCAAAACCACGCCAGACTTACCGTTTTTGAGAAAAAATATGTGTATCGCACAATAACATACATATTTTTACATATTTTCATCTAAAAGTATGGCATAATTTGGTTTATTTCCATTTTCTCGGAAACTACTAGGCCTAGAATTAAGATTTTTGGTTTAAAATGTTCGTAATGAATGCCTCTACAAATCTTGTTATGGTCAAAACCACGCCAGACTTACCGTTTTTGAGAAAAAATATGTGCATCGCACAATAACATACATATTTTTAGCTAAAAGTATGGCATAATTTGGTTTATTTTCATTTTCTCGGAAACTACTAGGCCTAGAATTAAGATTTTTGGTTTAAAATGTTCGTAATGAATGCCTCTACAAATCTTGTTATGGTCAAAACCACGCCAGACTTACCGTTTTTGAGAAAAAATATGTGTATCGCACAATAACATACATATTTTTACATATTTTCAGCTAAAAGTATGGCATAATTTGGTTTATTTCCATTTTCTCGGAAACTACTAGGCCTAGAATTAAGATTTTTGGTTTAAAATGTTCGTAATGAATGCCTCTACAAATCTTGTTATGGTCAAAACCACGCCAGACTTACCCTTTTTGAGAAAAAATATGTGCATCGCACAATAACATACATATTTTTAGCTAAAAGTATGGCATAATTTGGTTTATTTCCATTTTCTCGGAAACTACTAGGCCTAGAATTAAGATTTTTGGTTTAAAATGTTCGTAATGAATGCCTCTACAAATCTTGTTATGGTCAAAACCACGCCAGACTTACCGTTTTTGAGAAAAAATATGTGTATCGCACAATAACATACATATTTTTACATATTTTCAGCTAAAAGTATGGCATAATTTGGTTTATTTCCATTTTCTCGGAAACTACTAGGCCTAGAATTAAGATTTTTGGTTTAAAATGTTCGTAATGAATGCCTCTACAAATCTTGTTATGGTCAAAACCACGCCAGACTTACCGTTTTTGAGAAAAAATATGTGTATCGCACAATAACATACATATTTTTACATATTTTCAGCTAAAAGTATGGCATAATTTGGTTTATTTCCATTTTCTCGGAAACTACTAGGCCTAGAATTAAGATTTTTGGTTTAAAATGTTCGTAATGAATGCCTCTACAAATCTTGTTATGGTCAAAACCACGCCAGACTTACCGTTTTTGAGAAAAAATATGTGTATCGCACAATAACATACATATTTTTACATATTTTCAGCTAAAAGTATGGCATAATTTGGTTTATTTCCATTTTCTCGGAAACTACTAGGCCTAGAATTAAGATTTTTGGTTTAAAATGTTTGTAATGAATGCCTCTACAAATCTTGTTATGGTCAAAACCACGCCAGACTTACCGTTTTTGAGAAAAAATATGTGCATCGCACAATAACATACATATTTTTAGCTAAAAGTATGGCATAATTTGGTTTATTTTCATTTTCTCGGAAACTACTAGGCCTAGAATTAAGATTTTTGGTTTAAAATGTTCGTAATGAATGCCTCTACAAATCTTGTTATGGTCAAAACCACGCCAGACTTACCGTTTTTGAGAAAAAATATGTGCATCGCACAATAACATACATATTTTTAGCTAAAAGTATGGCATAATTTGGTTTATTTTCATTTTCTCGGAAACTACTAGGCCTAGAATTAAGATTTTTGGTTTAAAATGTTCGTAATGAATGCCTCTACAAATCTTGTTATGGTCAAAACCACGCCAGACTTACCGTTTTTGAGAAAAAATATGTGCATCGCACAATAACATACATATTTTTAGCTAAAAGTATGGCATAATTTGGTTTATTTCCATTTTCTCGGAAACTACTAGGCCTAGAATTAAGATTTTTGGTTTAAAATGTTCGTAATGAATGCCTCTACAAATCGTGTTATGGTCAAAACCACGCCAGACTTACCGTTTTTGAGAAAAAATATGTGTATCGCACAATAACATACATATTTTTACATATTTTCAGCTAAAAGTATGGCATAATTTGGTTTATTTCCATTTTCTCGGAAACTACTAGGCCTAGAATTAAGATTTTTGGTTTAAAATGTTCGTAATGAATGCCTCTACAAATCTTGTTATGGTCAAAACCACGCCAGACTTACCGTTTTTGAGAAAAAATATGTGTATCGCACAATAACATACATATTTTTACATATTTTCAGCTAAAAGTATGGCATAATTTGGTTTCTTTCCATTTTCTCGGAAACTACTAGGCCTAGAATTAAGATTTTTGGTTTAAAATGTTCGTAATGAATGCCTCTACAAATCTTGTTATGGTCAAAACCACGCCAGACTTACCGTTTTTGAGAAAAAATATGTGTATCGCACAATAACATACATATTTTTACATATTTTCAGCTAAAAGTATGGCATAATTTGGTTTATTTCCATTTTCTCGGAAACTACTAGGCCTAGAATTAAGATTTTTGGTTTAAAATGTTCGTAATGAATGCCTCTACAAATCTTGTTATGGTCAAAACCACGCCAGACTTACCGTTTTTGAGAAAAAATATGTGCATCGCACAATAACATACATATTTTTAGCTAAAAGTATGGCATAATTTGGTTTATTTCCATTTTCTCGGAAACTACTAGGCCTAGAATTAAGATTTTTGGTTTAAAATGTTCGTAATGAATGCCTCTACAAATCTTGTTATGGTCAAAACCACGTTAGACTTACCGTTTTTGAGAAAAAATATGTGTATCGCACAATAACATACATATTTTTACATATTTTCAGCTAAAAGTATGGCATAATTTGGTTTATTTCCATTTTCTCGGAAACTACTAGGCCTAGAATTAAGATTTTTGGTTTAAAATGTTCGTAATGAATGCCTCTACAAATCTTGTTATGGTCAAAACCACGCCAGACTTACCGTTTTTGAGAAAAAATATGTGCATCGCACAATAACATACATATTTTTAGCTAAAAGTATGGCATAATTTGGTTTATTTCCATTTTCTCGGAAACTACTAGGCCTAGAATTAAGATTTTTGGTTTAAAATGTTCGTAATGAATGCCTCTACAAATCTTGTTATGGTCAAAACCACGCCAGACTTACCGTTTTTGAGAAAAAATATGTGTATCGCACAATAACATACATATTTTTACATATTTTCAGCTAAAAGTATGGCATAATTTGGTTTATTTCCATTTTCTCGGAAACTACTAGGCCTAGAATTAAGATTTTTGGTTTAAAATGTTCGTAATGAATGCCTCTACAAATCTTGTTATGGTCAAAACCACGCCAGACTTACCCTTTTTGAGAAAAAATATGTGTATCGCACAATAACATACATATTTTTACATATTTTCAGCTAAAAGTATGGCATAATTTGGTTTATTTCCATTTTCTCGGAAACTACTAGGCCTAGAATTAAGATTTTTGGTTTAAAATGTTCGTAATGAATGCCTCTACAAATCTTGTTATGGTCAAAACCACGCCAGACTTACCGTTTTTGAGAAAAAATATGTGTATCGCACAATAACATACATATTTTTACATATTTTCAGCTAAAAGTATGGCATAATTTGGTTTATTTCCATTTTCTCGGAAACTACTAGGCCTAGAATTAAGATTTTTGGTTTAAAATGTTTGTAATGAATGCCTCTACAAATCTTGTTATGGTCAAAACCACGCCAGACTTACCGTTTTTGAGAAAAAATATGTGCATCGCACAATAACATACATATTTTTAGCTAAAAGTATGGCATAATTTGGTTTATTTTCATTTTCTCGGAAACTACTAGGCCTAGAATTAAGATTTTTGGTTTAAAATGTTCGTAATGAATGCCTCTACAAATCTTGTTATGGTCAAAACCACGCCAGACTTACCGTTTTTGAGAAAAAATATGTGCATCGCACAATAACATACATATTTTTAGCTAAAAGTATGGCATAATTTGGTTTATTTTCATTTTCTCGGAAACTACTAGGCCTAGAATTAAGATTTTTGGTTTAAAATGTTCGTAATGAATGCCTCTACAAATCTTGTTATGGTCAAAACCACGCCAGACTTACCGTTTTTGAGAAAAAATATGTGCATCGCACAATAACATACATATTTTTAGCTAAAAGTATGGCATAATTTGGTTTATTTCCATTTTCTCGGAAACTACTAGGCCTAGAATTAAGATTTTTGGTTTAAAATGTTCGTAATGAATGCCTCTACAAATCTTGTTATGGTCAAAACCACGCCAGACTTACCGTTTTTGAGAAAAAATATGTGTATCGCACAATAACATACATATTTTTACATATTTTCAGCTAAAAGTATGGCATAATTTGGTTTATTTCCATTTTCTCGGAAACTACTAGGCCTAGAATTAAGATTTTTGGTTTAAAATGTTCGTAATGAATGCCTCTACAAATCTTGTTATGGTCAAAACCACGCCAGACTTACCGTTTTTGAGAAAAAATATGTGTATCGCACAATAACATACATATTTTTACATATTTTCAGCTAAAAGTATGGCATAATTTGGTTTATTTCCATTTTCTCGGAAACTACTAGGCCTAGAATTAAGATTTTTGGTTTAAAATGTTTGTAATGAATGCCTCTACAAATCTTGTTATGGTCAAAACCACGCCAGACTTACAGTTTTTGAGAAAAAATATGTGCATCGCACAATAACATACATATTTTTAGCTAAAAGTATGGCATAATTTGGTTTATTTTCATTTTCTCGGAAACTACTAGGCCTAGAATTAAGATTTTTGGTTTAAAATGTTCGTAATGAATGCCTCTACAAATCTTGTTATGGTCAAAACCACGCCAGACTTACCGTTTTTGAGAAAAAATATGTGCATCGCACAATAACATACATATTTTTAGCTAAAAGTATGGCATAATTTGGTTTATTTTCATTTTCTCGGAAACTACTAGGCCTAGAATTAAGATTTTTGGTTTAAAATGTTCGTAATGAATGCCTCTACAAATCTTGTTATGGTCAAAACCACGCCAGACTTACCGTTTTTGAGAAAAAATATGTGCATCGCACAATAACATACATATTTTTACATATTTTCAGCTAAAAGTATGGCATAATTTGGTTTATTTTCATTTTCTCGGAAACTACTAGGCCTAGAATTAAGATTTTTGGTTTAAAATGTTCGTAATGAATGCCTCTACAAATCTTGTTATGGTCAAAACCACGCCAGACTTACCGTTTTTGAGAAAAAATATGTGTATCGCACAATAACATACATATTTTTACATATTTTCAGCTAAAAGTATGGCATAATTTGGTTTATTTCCATTTTCTCGGAAACTACTAGGCCTAGAATTAAGATTTTTGGTTTAAAATGTTTGTAATGAATGCCTCTACAAATCTTGTTATGGTCAAAACCACGCCAGACTTACCGTTTTTGAGAAAAAATATGTGCATCGCACAATAACATACATATTTTTAGCTAAAAGTATGGCATAATTTGGTTTATTTTCATTTTCTCGGAAACTACTAGGCCTAGAATTAAGATTTTTGGTTTAAAATGTTCGTAATGAATGCCTCTACAAATCTTGTTATGGTCAAAACCACGCCAGACTTACCGTTTTTGAGAAAAAATATGTGCATCGCACAATAACATACATATTTTTAGCTAAAAGTATGGCATAATTTGGTTTATTTTCATTTTCTCGGAAACTACTAGGCCTAGAATTAAGATTTTTGGTTTAAAATGTTCGTAATGAATGCCTCTACAAATCTTGTTATGGTCAAAACCACGCCAGACTTACCGTTTTTGAGAAAAAATATGTGCATCGCACAATAACATACATATTTTTAGCTAAAAGTATGGCATAATTTGGTTTATTTCCATTTTATCGGAAACTACTAGGCCTAGAATTAAGATTTTTGGTTTAAAATGTTCGTAATGAATGCCTCTACAAATCTTGTTATGGTCAAAACCACGCCAGACTTACCGTTTTTGAGAAAAAATATGTGTATCGCACAATAACATACATATTTTTACATATTTTCAGCTAAAAGTATGGCATAATTTGGTTTATTTCCATTTTCTCGGAAACTACTAGGCCTAGAATTAAGATTTTTGGTTTAAAATGTTCGTAATGAATGCCTCTACAAATCTTGTTATGGTCAAAACCACGCCAGACTTACCGTTTTTGAGAAAAAATATGTGCATCGCACAATAACATACATATTTTTAGCTAAAAGTATGGCATAATTTGGTTTATTTTCATTTTCTCGGAAACTACTAGGCCTAGAATTAAGATTTTTGGTTTAAAATGTTCGTAATGAATGCCTCTACAAATCTTGTTATGGTCAAAACCACGCCAGACATACCGTTTTTGAGAAAAAATATGTGTATCGCACAATAACATACATATTTTTACATATTTTCAGCTAAAAGTATGGCATAATTTGGTTTATTTCCATTTTCTCGGAAACTACTAGGCCTAGAATTAAGATTTTTGGTTTAAAATGTTCGTAATGAATGCCTCTACAAATCTTGTTATGGTCAAAACCACGCCAGACTTACCGTTTTTGAGAAAAAATATGTGCATCGCACAATAACATACATATTTTTACATATTTTCAGCTAAAAGTATGGCATAATTTGGTTTATTTCCATTTTCTCGGAAACTACTAGGCCTAGAATTAAGATTTTTGGTTTAAAATGTTCGTAATGAATGCCTCTACAAATCTTGTTATGGTCAAAACCACGCCAGACTTACCGTTTTTGAGAAAAAATATGTGCATCGCACAATAACATACATATTTTTAGCTAAAAGTATGGCATAATTTGGTTTATTTTCATTTTCTCGGAAACTACTAGGCCTAGAATTAAGATTTTTGGTTTAAAATGTTCGTAATGAATGCCTCTACAAATCTTGTTATGGTCAAAACCACGCCAGACTTACCGTTTTTGAGAAAAAATATGTGTATCGCACAATAACATACATATTTTTACATATTTTCAGCTAAAAGTATGGCATAATTTGGTTTATTTCCATTTTCTCGGAAACTACTAGGCCTAGAATTAAGATTTTTGGTTTAAAATGTTCGTAATGAATGCCTCTACAAATCTTGTTATGGTCAAAACCACGCCAGACTTACCGTTTTTGAGAAAAAATATGTGTATCGCACAATAACATACATATTTTTACATATTTTCAGCTAAAAGTATGGCATAATTTGGTTTATTTCCATTTTCTCGGAAACTACTAGGCCTAGAATTAAGATTTTTGGTTTAAAATGTTCGTAATGAATGCCTCTACAAATCTTGTTATGGTCAAAACCACGCCAGACTTACCGTTTTTGAGAAAAAATATGTGCATCGCATAATTTGGTTTATTTTCATTTTCTCGGAAACTACTAGGCCTAGAATTAAGATTTTTGGTTTAAAATGTTCGTAATGAATGCCTCTACAAATCTTGTTATGGTCAAAACCACGCCAGACTTACCGTTTTTGAGAAAAAATATGTGTATCGCACAATAACATACATATTTTTACATATTTTTAGCTAAAAGTATGGCATAATTTGGTTTATTTCCATTTTCTCGGAAACTACTAGGCCTAGAATTAAGATTTTTGGTTTAAAATGTTCGTAATGAATGCCTCTACAAATCTTGTTATGGTCAAAACCACGCCAGACTTACCGTTTTTGAGAAAAAATATGTGCATCGCACAATAACATACATATTTTTAGCTAAAAGTATGGCATAATTTGGTTTATTTTCATTTTCTCGGAAACTACTAGGCCTAGAATTAAGATTTTTGGTTTAAAATGTTCGTAATGAATGCCTCTACAAATCTTGTTATGGTCAAAACCACGCCAGACTTACCCTTTTTGAGAAAAAATATGTGCATCGCACAATAACATATGTACATATTTTTAGCTAAAAGTATGGCATAATTTGGTTTATTTCCATTTTCTCGGAAACTACTAGGCCTAGAATTAAGATTTTTGGTTTAAAATGTTCGTAATGAATGCCTCTACAAATCTTGTTATGGTCAAAACCACGCCAGACTTACCGTTTTTGAGAAAAAATATGTGCATCGCACAATAACATACATATTTTTAGCTAAAAGTATGGCATAATTTGGTTTATTTTCATTTTCTCGGAAACTACTAGGCCTAGAATTAAGATTTTTGGTTTAAAATGTTCGTAATGAATGCCTCTACAAATCTTGTTATGGTCAAAACCACGCCAGACTTACCGTTTTTGAGAAAAAATATGTGTATCGCACAATAACATACATATTTTTACATATTTTCAGCTAAAAGTATGGCATAATTTGGTTTATTTCCATTTTCTCGGAAACTACTAGGCCTAGAATTAAGATTTTTGGTTTAAAATGTTCGTAATGAATGCCTCTACAAATCTTGTTATGGTCAAAACCACGCCAGACTTACCGTTTTTGAGAAAAAATATGTGCATCGCACAATAACATACATATTTTTACATATTTTTAGCTAAAAGTATGGCATAATTTGGTTTATTTCCATTTTCTCGGAAACTACTAGGCCTAGAATTAAGATTTTTGGTTTAAAATGTTCGTAATGAATGCCTCTACAAATCTTGTTATGGTCAAAACCACGCCAGACTTACCGTTTTTGAGAAAAAATATGTGCATCGCACAATAACATACATATTTTTAGCTAAAAGTATGGCATAATTTGGTTTATTTTCATTTTCTCGGAAACTACTAGGCCTAGAATTAAGATTTTTGGTTTAAAATGTTCGTAATGAATGCCTCTACAAATCTTGTTATGGTCAAAACCACGCCAGACTTACCGTTTTTGAGAAAAAATATGTGTATCGCACAATAACATACATATTTTTACATATTTTCAGCTAAAAGTATGGCATAATTTGGTTTATTTCCATTTTCTCGGAAACTACTAGGCCTAGAATTAAGATTTTTGGTTTAAAATGTTCGTAATGAATGCCTCTACAAATCTTGTTATGGTCAAAACCACGCCAGACTTACCGTTTTTGAGAAAAAATATGTGTATCGCACAATAACATACATATTTTTACATATTTTCAGCTAAAAGTATGGCATAATTTGGTTTATTTCCATTTTCTCGGAAACTACTAGGCCTAGAATTAAGATTTTTGGTTTAAAATATTCGTAATGAATGCCTCTACAAATCTTGTTATGGTCAAAACCACGCCAGACTTACCGTTTTTGAGAAAAAATATGTGCATCGCACAATAACATACATATTTTTAGCTAAAAGTATGGCATAATTTGGTTTATTTCCATTTTCTCGGAAACTACTAGGCCTAGAATTAAGATTTTTGGTTCAAAATGTTCGTAATGAATGCCTCTACAAATCTTGTTATGGTCAAAACCACGCCAGACTTACCGTTTTTGAGAAAAAATATGTGTATCGCACAATAACATACATATTTTTACATATTTTCAGCTAAAAGTATGGCATAATTTGGTTTATTTCCATTTTCTCGGAAACTACTAGGCCTAGAATTAAGATTTTTGGTTTAAAATGTTCGTAATGAATGCCTCTACAAATCTTGTTATGGTCAAAACCACGCCAGACTTACCGTTTTTGAGAAAAAATATGTGCATCGCACAATAACATACATATTTTTAGCTAAAAGTATGGCATAATTTGGTTTATTTTCATTTTCTCGGAAACTACTAGGCCTAGAATTAAGATTTTTGGTTTAAAATGTTCGTAATGAATGCCTCTACAAATCTTGTTATGGTCAAAACCACGCCAGACTTACCGTTTTTGAGAAAAAATATGTGTATCGCACAATAACATACATATTTTTACATATTTTCAGCTAAAAGTATGGCATAATTTGGTTTATTTCCATTTTCTCGGAAACTACTAGGCCTAGAATTAAGATTTTTGGTTTAAAATGTTCGTAATGAATGCCTCTACAAATCTTGTTATGGTCAAAACCACGCCAGACTTACCGTTTTTGAGAAAAAATATGTGTATCGCACAATAACATACATATTTTTACATATTTTCAGCTAAAAGTATGGCATAATTTGGTTTATTTCCATTTTCTCGGAAACTACTAGGCCTAGAATTAAGATTTTTGGTTTAAAATGTTCGTAATGAATGCCTCTACAAATCTTGTTATGGTCAAAACCACGCCAGACTTACCGTTTTTGAGAAAAAATATGTGCATCGCACAATAACATACATATTTTTAGCTAAAAGTATGGCATAATTTGGTTTATTTTCATTTTCTCGGAAACTACTAGGCCTAGAATTAAGATTTTTGGTTTAAAATGTTCGTAATGAATGCCTCTACAAATCTTGTTATGGTCAAAACCACGCCAGACTTACCGTTTTTGAGAAAAAATATGTGTATCGCACAATAACATACATATTTTTACATATTTTCAGCTAAAAGTATGGCATAATTTGGTTTATTTCCATTTTCTCGGAAACTACTAGGCCTAGAATTAAGATTTTTGGTTTAAAATGTTCGTAATGAATGCCTCTACAAATCTTGTTATGGTCAAAACCACGCCAGACTTACCGTTTTTGAGAAAAAATATGTGCATCGCACAATAACATACATATTTTTAGCTAAAAGTATGGCATAATTTGGTTTATTTTCATTTTCTCGGAAACTACTAGGCCTAGAATTAAGATTTTTGGTTTAAAATGTTCGTAATGAATGCCTCTACAAATCTTGTTATGGTCAAAACCACGCCAGACTTACCGTTTTTGAGAAAAAATATGTGTATCGCACAATAACATACATATTTTTACATATTTTTAGCTAAAAGTATGGCATAATTTGGTTTATTTCCATTTTCTCGGAAACTACTAGGCCTAGAATTAAGATTTTTGGTTTAAAATGTTCGTAATGAATGCCTCTACAAATCTTGTTATGGTCAAAACCACGCCAGACTTACCGTTTTTGAGAAAAAATATGTGCATCGCACAATAACATACATATTTTTAGCTAAAAGTATGGCATAATTTGGTTTATTTTCATTTTCTCGGAAACTACTAGGCCTAGAATTAAGATTTTTGGTTTAAAATGTTCGTAATGAATGCCTCTACAAATCTTGTTATGGTCAAAACCACGCCAGACTTACCGTTTTTGAGAAAAAATATGTGCATCGCACAATAACATACATATTTTTAGCTAAAAGTATGGCATAATTTGGTTTATTTTCATTTTCTCGGAAACTACTAGGCCTAGAATTAAGATTTTTGGTTTAAAATGTTCGTAATGAATGCCTCTACAAATCTTGTTATGGTCAAAACCACGCCAGACTTACCGTTTTTGAGAAAAAATATGTGTATCGCACAATAACATACATATTTTTACATATTTTCAGCTAAAAGTATGGCATAATTTGGTTTATTTCCATTTTCTCGGAAACTACTAGGCCTAGAATTAAGATTTTTGGTTTAAAATGTTCGTAATGAATGCCTCTACAAATCTTGTTATGGTCAAAACCACGCCAGACTTACCGTTTTTGAGAAAAAATATGTGCATCGCACAATAACATACATATTTTTACATATTTTTAGCTAAAAGTATGGCATAATTTGGTTTATTTCCATTTTCTCGGAAACTACTAGGCCTAGAATTAAGATTTTTGGTTTAAAATGTTCGTAATGAATGCCTCTACAAATCTTGTTATGGTCAAAACCACGCCAGACTTACCGTTTTTGAGAAAAAATATGTGCATCGCACAATAACATACATATTTTTAGCTAAAAGTATGGCATAATTTGGTTTATTTTCATTTTCTCGGAAATTACTAGGCCTAGAATTAAGATTTTTGGTTTAAAATGTTCGTAATGAATGCCGCTACAAATCTTGTTATGGTCAAAACCACGCCAGACTTACCGTTTTTGAGAAAAAATATGTGTATCGCACAATAACATACATATTTTTACATATTTTCAGCTAAAAGTATGGCATAATTTGGTTTATTTCCATTTTCTCGGAAACTACTAGGCCTAGAATTAAGATTTTTGGTTTAAAATGTTCGTAATGAATGCCTCTACAAATCTTGTTATGGTCAAAACCACGCCAGACTTACCGTTTTTGAGAAAAAATATGTGTATCGCACAATAACATACATATTTTTACATATTTTCAGCTAAAAGTATGGCATAATTTGGTTTATTTCCATTTTCTCGGAAACTACTAGGCCTAGAATTAAGATTTTTGGTTTAAAATGTTCGTAATGAATGCCTCTACAAATCTTGTTATGGTCAAAACCACGCCAGACTTACCGTTTTTGAGAAAAAATATGTGTATCGCACAATAACATACATATTTTTACATATTTTCAGCTAAAAGTATGGCATAATTTGGTTTATTTCCATTTTCTCGGAAACTACTAGGCCTAGAATTAAGATTTTTGGTTTAAAATGTTCGTAATGAATGCCTCTACAAATCTTGTTATGGTCAAAACCACGCCAGACTTACCGTTTTTGAGAAAAAATATGTGCATCGCACAATAACATACATATTTTTAGCTAAAAGTATGGCATAATTTGGTTTATTTTCATTTTCTCGGAAATTACTAGGCCTAGAATTAAGATTTTTGGTTTAAAATGTTCGTAATGAATGCCTCTACAAATCTTGTTATGGTCAAAACCACGCCAGACTTACCGTTTTTGAGAAAAAATATGTGTATCGCACAATAACATACATATTTTTACATATTTTCAGCTAAAAGTATGGCATAATTTGGTTTATTTCCATTTTCTCGGAAACTACTAGGCCTAGAATTAAGATTTTTGGTTTAAAATGTTCGTAATGAATGCCTCTACAAATCTTGTTATGGTCAAAACCACGCCAGACTTACCGTTTTTGAGAAAAAATATGTGTATCGCACAATAACATACATATTTTTACATATTTTCAGCTAAAAGTATGGCATAATTTGGTTTATTTCCATTTTCTCGGAAACTACTAGGCCTAGAATTAAGATTTTTGGTTTAAAATGTTCGTAATGAATGCCTCTACAAATCTTGTTATGGTCAAAACCACGCCAGACTTACCGTTTTTGAGAAAAAATATGTGTATCGCACAATAACATACATATTTTTACATATTTTCAGCTAAAAGTATGGCATAATTTGGTTTATTTCCATTTTCTCGGAAACTACTAGGCCTAGAATTAAGATTTTTGGTTTAAAATGTTCGTAATGAATGCCTCTACAAATCTTGTTATGGTCAAAACCACGCCAGACTTACCGTTTTTGAGAAAAAATATGTGCATCGCACAATAACATACATATTTTTAGCTAAAAGTATGGCATAATTTGGTTTATTTTCATTTTCTCGGAAACTACTAGGCCTAGAATTAAGATTTTTGGTTTAAAATGTTCGTAATGAATGCCTCTACAAATCTTGTTATGGTCAAAACCACGCCAGACTTACCGTTTTTGAGAAAAAATATGTGTATCGCACAATAACATACATATTTTTACATATTTTCAGCTAAAAGTATGGCATAATTTGGTTTATTTCCATTTTCTCGGAAACTACTAGGCCTAGAATTAAGATTTTTGGTTTAAAATGTTCGTAATGAATGCCTCTACAAATCTTGTTATGGTCAAAACCACGCCAGACTTACCGTTTTTGAGAAAAAATATGTGTATCGCACAATAACATACATATTTTTACATATTTTCAGCTAAAAGTATGGCATAATTTGGTTTATTTCCATTTTCTCGGAAACTACTAGGCCTAGAATTAAGATTTTTGGTTTAAAATGTTCGTAATGAATGCCTCTACAAATCTTGTTATGGTCAAAACCACGCCAGACTTACCGTTTTTGAGAAAAAATATGTGTATCGCACAATAACATACATATTTTTACATATTTTCAGCTAAAAGTATGGCATAATTTGGTTTATTTCCATTTTCTCGGAAACTACTAGGCCTAGAATTAAGATTTTTGGTTTAAAATGTTCGTAATGAATGCCTCTACAAATCTTGTTATGGTCAAAACCACGCCAGACTTACCGTTTTTGAGAAAAAATATGTGTATCGCACAATAACATACATATTTTTACATATTTTCAGCTAAAAGTATGGCATAATTTGGTTTATTTCCATTTTCTCGGAAACTACTAGGCCTAGAATTAAGATTTTTGGTTTAAAATGTTCGTAATGAATGCCTCTACAAATCTTGTTATGGTCAAAACCACGCCAGACTTACCGTTTTTGAGAAAAAATATGTGCATCGCACAATAACATACATATTTTTACATATTTTCAGCTAAAAGTATGGCATAATTTGGTTTATTTCCATTTTCTCGGAAACTACTAGGCCTAGAATTAAGATTTTTGGTTTAAAATGTTCGTAATGAATGCCTCTACAAATCTTGTTATGGTCAAAACCACGCCAGACTTACCGTTTTTGAGAAAAAATATGTGCATCGCACAATAACATACATATTTTTAGCTAAAAGTATGGCATAATTTGGTTTATTTTCATTTTCTCGGAAACTACTAGGCCTAGAATTAAGATTTTTGGTTTAAAATGTTCGTAATGAATGCCTCTACAAATCTTGTTATGGTCAAAACCACGCCAGACTTACCGTTTTTGAGAAAAAATATGTGTATCGCACAATAACATACATATTTTTACATATTTTCAGCTAAAAGTATGGCATAATTTGGTTTATTTCCATTTTCTCGGAAACTACTAGGCCTAGAATTAAGATTTTTGGTTTAAAATGTTCGTAATGAATGCCTCTACAAATCTTGTTATGGTCAAAACCACGCCAGACTTACCGTTTTTGAGAAAAAATATGTGCATCGCACAATAACATACATATTTTTAGCTAAAAGTATGGCATAATTTGGTTTATTTT
This sequence comes from Myathropa florea, assembly GCA_930367185.1. NCBI lineage: Eukaryota > Metazoa > Arthropoda > Insecta > Diptera > Syrphidae > Myathropa > Myathropa florea. The sequence goes on from OV884003.1 coordinate 38,799,598, forward strand.
CATTTTCTCGGAAACTACTAGGCCTAGAATTAAGATTTTTGGTTTAAAATGTTCGTAATGAATGCCTCTACAAATCTTGTTATGGTCAAAACCACGCCAGACTTACCGTTTTTGAGAAAAAATATGTGTATCGCACAATAACATACATATTTTTACATATTTTCAGCTAAAAGTATGGCATAATTTGGTTTATTTCCATTTTCTCGGAAACTACTAGGCCTAGAATTAAGATTTTTGGTTTACAATGTTCGTAATGAATGCCTCTACAAATCTTGTTATGGTCAAAACCACGCCAGACTTACCGTTTTTGAGAAAAAATATGTGTATCGCACAATAACATACATATTTTTACATATTTTCAGCTAAAAGTATGGCATAATTTGGTTTATTTCCATTTTCTCGGAAACTACTAGGCCTAGAATTACGATTTTTGGTTTAAAATGTTCGTAATGAATGCCTCTACAAATCTTGTTATGGTCAAAACAACGCCAGACTTACCGTTTTTGAGAAAAAATATGTGTATCGCACAATAACATACATATTTTTACATATTTTCAGCTAAAAGTATGGCATAATTTGGTTTATTTCCATTTTCTCGGAAACTACTAGGCCTAGAATTAAGATTTTTGGTTTAAAATGTTCGTAATGAATGCCTCTACAAATCTTGTTATGGTCAAAACCACGCCAGACTTACCGTTTTTGAGAAAAAATATGTGCATCGCACAATAACATACATATTTTTAGCTAAAAGTATGGCATAATTTGGTTTATTTTCATTTTCTCGGAAACTACTAGGCCTAGAATTAAGATTTTTGGTTTAAAATGTTCGTAATGAATGCCTCTACAAATCTTGTTATGGTCAAAACCACGCCAGACTTACCGTTTTTGAGAAAAAATATGTGTATCGCACAATAACATACATATTTTTACATATTTTTAGCTAAAAGTATGGCATAATTTGGTTTATTTCCATTTTCTCGGAAACTACTAGGCCTAGAATTAAGATTTTTGGTTTAAAATGTTCGTAATGAATGCCTCTACAAATCTTGTTATGGTCAAAACCACGCCAGACTTACCGTTTTTGAGAAAAAATATGTGCATCGCACAATAACATACATATTTTTAGCTAAAAGTATGGCATAATTTGGTTTATTTTCATTTTCTCGGAAACTACTAGGCCTAGAATTAAGATTTTTGGTTTAAAATGTTCGTAATGAATGCCTCAACAAATCTTGTTATGGTCAAAATCACGCCAGACTTACCGTTTTTGAGAAAAAATATGTGTATCGCACAATAACATACATATTTTTACATATTTTCAGCTAAAAGTATGGCATAATTTGGTTTATTTCCATTTTCTCGGAAACTACTAGGCCTAGAATTACGATTTTTGGTTTAAAATGTTCGTAATGAATGCCTCTACAAATCTTGTTATGGTCAAAACAACGCCAGACTTACCGTTTTTGAGAAAAAATATGTGTATCGCACAATAACATACATATTTTTACATATTTTCAGCTAAAAGTATGGCATAATTTGGTTTATTTCCATTTTCTCGGAAACTACTAGGCCTAGAATTAAGATTTTTGGTTTAAAATGTTCGTAATGAATGCCTCTACAAATCTTGTTATGGTCAAAACCACGCCAGACTTACCGTTTTTGAGAAAAAATATGTGCATCGCACAATAACATACATATTTTTAGCTAAAAGTATGGCATAATTTGGTTTATTTTCATTTTCTCGGAAACTACTAGGCCTAGAATTAAGATTTTTGGTTTAAAATGTTCGTAATGAATGCCTCTACAAATCTTGTTATGGTCAAAACCACGCCAGACTTACCGTTTTTGAGAAAAAATATGTGTATCGCACAATAACATACATATTTTTACATATTTTTAGCTAAAAGTATGGCATAATTTGGTTTATTTTCATTTTCTCGGAAACTACTAGGCCTAGAATTAAGATTTTTGGTTTAAAATGTTCGTAATGAATGCCTCTACAAATCTTGTTATGGTCAAAACCACGCCAGACTTACCGTTTTTGAGAAAAAATATGTGCATCGCACAATAACATACATATTTTTAGCTAAAAGTATGGCATAATTTGGTTTATTTTCATTTTCTCGGAAACTACTAGGCCTAGAATTAAGATTTTTGGTTTAAAATGTTCGTAATGAATGCCTCTACAAATCTTGTTATGGTCAAAACCACGCCAGACTTACCCTTTTTGAGAAAAAATATGTGCATCGCACAATAACATACATATTTTTAGCTAAAAGTATGGCATAATTTGGTTTATTTCCATTTTCTCGGAAACTACTAGGCCTAGAATTAAGATTTTTGGTTTAAAATGTTCGTAATGAATGCCTCTACAAATCTTGTTATGGTCAAAACCACGCCAGACTTACCGTTTTTGAGAAAAAATATGTGCATCGCACAATAACATACATATTTTTACATATTTTTAGCTAAAAGTATGGCATAATTTGGTTTATTTCCATTTTCTCGGAAACTACTAGGCCTAGAATTAAGATTTTTGGTTTAAAATGTTCGTAATGAATGCCTCTACAAATCTTGTTATGGTCAAAACCACGCCAGACTTACCGTTTTTGAGAAAAAATATGTGTATCGCACAATAACATACATATTTTTACATATTTTCAGCTAAAAGTATGGCATAATTTGGTTTATTTCCATTTTCTCGGAAACTACTAGGCCTAGAATTACGATTTTTGGTTTAAAATGTTCGTAATGAATGCCTCTACAAATCTTGTTATGGTCAAAACAACGCCAGACTTACCGTTTTTGAGAAAAAATATGTGTATCGCACAATAACATACATATTTTTACATATTTTCAGCTAAAAGTATGGCATAATTTGGTTTATTTCCATTTTCTCGGAAACTACTAGGCCTAGAATTAAGATTTTTGGTTTAAAATGTTCGTAATGAATGCCTCTACAAATCTTGTTATGGTCAAAACCACGCCAGACTTACCGTTTTTGAGAAAAAATATGTGCATCGCACAATAACATACATATTTTTAGCTAAAAGTATGGCATAATTTGGTTTATTTTCATTTTCTCGGAAACTACTAGGCCTAGAATTAAGATTTTTGGTTTAAAATGTTCGTAATGAATGCCTCTACAAATCTTGTTATGGTCAAAACCACGCCAGACTTACCGTTTTTGAGAAAAAATATGTGTATCGCACAATAACATACATATTTTTACATATTTTTAGCTAAAAGTATGGCATAATTTGGTTTATTTTCATTTTCTCGGAAACTACTAGGCCTAGAATTAAGATTTTTGGTTTAAAATGTTCGTAATGAATGCCTCTACAAATCTTGTTATGGTCAAAACCACGCCAGACTTACCGTTTTTGAGAAAAAATATGTGCATCGCACAATAACATACATATTTTTAGCTAAAAGTATGGCATAATTTGGTTTATTTTCATTTTCTCGGAAACTACTAGGCCTAGAATTAAGATTTTTGGTTTAAAATGTTCGTAATGAATGCCTCATCAAATCTTGTTATGGTCAAAATCACGCCAGACTTACCGTTTTTGAGAAAAAATATGTGTATCGCACAATAACATACATATTTTTACATATTTTCAGCTAAAAGTATGGCATAATTTGGTTTATTTCCATTTTCTCGGAAACTACTAGGCCTAGAATTACGATTTTTGGTTTAAAATGTTCGTAATGAATGCCTCTACAAATCTTGTTATGGTCAAAACAACGCCAGACTTACCGTTTTTGAGAAAAAATATGTGTATCGCACAATAACATACATATTTTTACATATTTTCAGCTAAAAGTATGGCATAATTTGGTTTATTTCCATTTTCTCGGAAACTACTAGGCCTAGAATTAAGATTTTTGGTTTAAAATGTTCGTAATGAATGCCTCTACAAATCTTGTTATGGTCAAAACCACGCCAGACTTACCGTTTTTGAGAAAAAATATGTGCATCGCACAATAACATACATATTTTTAGCTAAAAGTATGGCATAATTTGGTTTATTTTCATTTTCTCGGAAACTACTAGGCCTAGAATTAAGATTTTTGGTTTAAAATGTTTGTAATGAATGCCTCTACAAATCTTGTTATGGTCAAAACCACGCCAGACTTACAAATCTTGTTATGGTCAAAACCACGCCAGACTTACCGTTTTTGAGAAAAAATATGTGTATCGCACAATAACATACATATTTTTACATATTTTCAGCTAAAAGTATGGCATAATTTGGTTTATTTTCATTTTCTCGGAAACTAGTAGGCCTAGAATTAAGATTTTTGGTTTAAAATGTTCGTAATGAATGCCTCTACAAATCTTGTTATGGTCAAAACCACGCCAGACTTACCGTTTTTGAGAAAAAATATGTGTATCGCACAATAACATACATATTTTTAGCTAAAAGTATGGCATAATTTGGTTTATTTTCATTTTCTCGGAAACTACTAGGCCTAGAATTAAGATTTTTGGTTTAAAATGTTCGTAATGAATGCCTCTACAAATCTTGTTATGGTCAAAACCACGCCAGACTTACCGTTTTTGAGAAAAAATATGTGCATCGCACAATAACATACATATTTTTAGCTAAAAGTATGGCATAATTTGGTTTATTTTCATTTTCTCGGAAACTACTAGGCCTAGAATTAAGATTTTTGGTTTAAAATGTTCGTAATGAATGCCTCTACAAATCTTGTTATGGTCAAAACCACGCCAGACTTACCGTTTTTGAGAAAAAATATGTGTATCGCACAATAACATACATATTTTTACATATTTTCAGCTAAAAGTATGGCATAATTTGGTTTATTTCCATTTTCTCGGAAACTACTAGGCCTAGAATTAAGATTTTTGGTTTAAAATGTTCGTAATGAATGCCTCTACAAATCTTGTTATGGTCAAAACCACGCCAGACTTACCGTTTTTGAGAAAAAATATGTGTATCGCACAATAACATACATATTTTTACATATTTTCAGCTAAAAGTATGGCATAATTTGGTTTATTTCCATTTTCTCGGAAACTACTAGGCCTAGAATTAAGATTTTTGGTTTAAAATGTTCGTAATGAATGCCTCTACAAATCTTGTTATGGTCAAAACCACGCCAGACTTACCGTTTTTGAGAAAAAATATGTGTATCGCACAATAACATACATATGTTTACATATTTTCAGCTAAAAGTATGGCATAATTTGGTTTATTTCCATTTTCTCGGAAACTACTAGGCCTAGAATTAAGATTTTTGGTTTAAAATGTTCGTAATGAATGCCTCTACAAATCTTGTTATGGTCAAAACAACGCCAGACTTACCCTTTTTGAGAAAAAATATGTGCATCGCACAATAACATACATATTTTTAGCTAAAAGTATGGCATAATTTGGTTTATTTCCATTTTCTCGGAAACTACTAGGCCTAGAATTAAGATTTTTGGTTTAAAATGTTCGTAATGAATGCCTCTACAAATCTTGTTATGGTCAAAACCACGCCAGACTTACCGTTTTTGAGAAAAAATATGTGTATCGCACAATAACATACATATTTTTACATATTTTCAGCTAAAAGTATGGCATAATTTGGTTTATTTTCATTTTCTCGGAAACTACTAGGCCTAGAATTAAGATTTTTGGTTTAAAATGTTCGTAATGAATGCCTCTACAAATCTTGTTATGGTCAAAACCACGCCAGACTTACCGTTTTTGAGAAAAAATATGTGTATCGCACAATAACATACATATTTTTACATATTTTCAGCTAAAAGTATGGCATAATTTGGTTTATTTTCATTTTCTCGGAAACTAGTAGGCCTAGAATTAAGATTTTTGGTTTAAAATGTTCGTAATGAATGCCTCTACAAATCTTGTTATGGTCAAAACCACGCCAGACTTACCGTTTTTGAGAAAAAATATGTGTATCGCACAATAACATACATATTTTTAGCTAAAAGTATGGCATAATTTGGTTTATTTTCATTTTCTCGGAAACTACTAGGCCTAGAATTAAGATTTTTGGTTTAAAATGTTCGTAATGAATGCCTCTACAAATCTTGTTATGGTCAAAACCACGCCAGACTTACCGTTTTTGAGAAAAAATATGTGCATCGCACAATAACATACATATTTTTAGCTAAAAGTATGGCATAATTTGGTTTATTTTCATTTTCTCGGAAACTACTAGGCCTAGAATTAAGATTTTTGGTTTAAAATGTTCGTAATGAATGCCTCTACAAATCTTGTTATGGTCAAAACCACGCCAGACTTACCGTTTTTGAGAAAAAATATGTGTATCGCACAATAACATACATATTTTTACATATTTTCAGCTAAAAGTATGGCATAATTTGGTTTATTTCCATTTTCTCGGAAACTACTAGGCCTAGAATTAAGATTTTTGGTTTAAAATGTTCGTAATGAATGCCTCTACAAATCTTGTTATGGTCAAAACCACGCCAGACTTACCGTTTTTGAGAAAAAATATGTGTATCGCACAATAACATACATATTTTTACATATTTTCAGCTAAAAGTATGGCATAATTTGGTTTATTTCCATTTTCTCGGAAACTACTAGGCCTAGAATTAAGATTTTTGGTTTAAAATGTTCGTAATGAATGCCTCTACAAATCTTGTTATGGTCAAAACCACGCCAGACTTACCGTTTTTGAGAAAAAATATGTGCATCGCACAATAACATACATATTTTTAGCTAAAAGTATGGCATAATTTGGTTTATTTCCATTTTCTCGGAAACTACTAGGCCTAGAATTAAGATTTTTGGTTTAAAATGTTCGTAATGAATGCCTCTACAAATCTTGTTATGGTCAAAACCACGCCAGACTTACCGTTTTTGAGAAAAAATATGTGCATCGCACAATAACATACATATTTTTAGCTAAAAGTATGGCATAATTTGGTTTATTTCCATTTTCTCGGAAACTACTAGGCCTAGAATTAAGATTTTTGGTTTAAAATGTTCGTAATGAATGCCTCTACAAATCTTGTTATGGTCAAAACCACGCCAGACTTACCGTTTTTGAGAAAAAATATGTGCATCGCACAATAACATACATATTTTTAGCTAAAAGTATGGCATAATTTGGTTTATTTTCATTTTCTCGGAAACTACTAGGCCTAGAATTAAGATTTTTGGTTTAAAATGTTCGTAATGAATGCCTCTACAAATCTTGTTATGGTCAAAACCACGCCAGACTTACCCTTTTTGAGAAAAAATATGTGCATCGCACAATAACATACATATTTTTAGCTAAAAGTATGGCATAATTTGGTTTATTTCCATTTTCTCGGAAACTACTAGGCCTAGAATTAAGATTTTTGGTTTAAAATGTTCGTAATGAATGCCTCTACAAATCTTGTTATGGTCAAAACCACGCCAGACTTACCGTTTTTGAGAAAAAATATGTGTATCGCACAATAACATACATATTTTTACATATTTTCAGCTAAAAGTATGGCATAATTTGGTTTATTTCCATTTTCTCGGAAACTACTAGGCCTAGAATTAAGATTTTTGGTTTAAAATGTTCGTAATGAATGCCTCTACAAATCTTGTTATGGTCAAAACCACGCCAGACTTACCGTTTTTGAGAAAAAATATGTGTATCGCACAATAACATACATATTTTTACATATTTTCAGCTAAAAGTATGGCATAATTTGGTTTATTTCTATTTTCTCGGAAACTACTAGGCCTAGAATTAAGATTTTTGGTTTAAAATGTTCGTAATGAATGCCTCTACAAATCTTGTTATGGTCAAAACCACGCCAGACTTACCGTTTTTGAGAAAAAATATGTGTATCGCACAATAACATACATATTTTTACATATTTTCAGCTAAAAGTATGGCATAATTTGGTTTATTTCCATTTTCTCGGAAACTACTAGGCCTAGAATTAAGATTTTTGGTTTAAAATGTTCGTAATGAATGCCTCTACAAATCTTGTTATGGTCAAAACCACGCCAGACTTACCGTTTTTGAGAAAAAATATGTGTATCGCACAATAACATACATATTTTTACATATTTTCAGCTAAAAGTATGGCATAATTTGGTTTATTTCCATTTTCTCGGAAACTACTAGGCCTAGAATTAAGATTTTTGGTTTAAAATGTTCGTAATGAATGCCTCTACAAATCTTGTTATGGTCAAAACCACGCCAGACTTACCGTTTTTGAGAAAAAATATGTGTATCGCACAATAACATACATATTTTTACATATTTTCAGCTAAAAGTATGGCATAATTTGGTTTATTTCCATTTTCTCGGAAACTACTAGGCCTAGAATTAAGATTTTTGGTTTAAAATGTTCGTAATGAATGCCTCTACAAATCTTGTTATGGTCAAAACCACGCCAGACTTACCGTTTTTGAGAAAAAATATGTGCATCGCACAATAACATACATATTTTTAGCTAAAAGTATGGCATAATTTGGTTTATTTCCATTTTCTCGGAAACTACTAGGCCTAGAATTAAGATTTTTGGTTTAAAATGTTCGTAATGAATGCCTCTACAAATCTTGTTATGGTCAAAACCACGCCAGACTTACCGTTTTTGAGAAAAAATATGTGCATCGCACAATAACATACATATTTTTAGCTAAAAGTATGGCATAATTTGGTTTATTTTCATTTTCTCGGAAACTACTAGGCCTAGAATTAAGATTTTTGGTTTAAAATGTTCGTAATGAATGCCTCTACAAATCTTGTTATGGTCAAAACCACGCCAGACTTACCGTTTTTGAGAAAAAATATGTGCATCGCACAATAACATACATATTTTTAGCTAAAAGTATGGCATAATTTGGTTTATTTTCATTTTCTCGGAAACTACTAGGCCTAGAATTAAGATTTTTGGTTTAAAATGTTCGTAATGAATGCCTCTACAAATCTTGTTATGGTCAAAACCACGCCAGACTTACCGTTTTTGAGAAAAAATATGTGCATCGCACAATAACATACATATTTTTAGCTAAAAGTATGGCATAATTTGGTTTATTTCCATTTTCTCGGAAACTACTAGGCCTAGAATTAAGATTTTTGGTTTAAAATGTTCGTAATGAATGCCTCTACAAATCTTGTTATGGTCAAAACCACGCCAGACTTACCGTTTTTGAGAAAAAATATGTGTATCGCACAATAACATACATATTTTTACATATTTTCAGCTAAAAGTATGGCATAATTTGGTTTATTTCCATTTTCTCGGAAACTACTAGGCCTAGAATTAAGATTTTTGGTTTAAAATGTTCGTAATGAATGCCTCTACAAATCTTGTTATGGTCAAAACCACGCCAGACTTACCGTTTTTGAGAAAAAATAAGTGTATCGCACAATAACATACATATTTTTACATATTTTCAGCTAAAAGTATGGCATAATTTGGTTTATTTCCATTTTCTCGGAAACTACTAGGCCTAGAATTAAGATTTTTGGTTTAAAATGTTCGTAATGAATGCCTCTACAAATCTTGTTATGGTCAAAACCACGCCAGACTTACCGTTTTTGAGAAAAAATATGTGCATCGCACAATAACATACATATTTTTAGCTAAAAGTATGGCATAATTTGGTTTATTTTCATTTTCTCGGAAACTACTAGGCCTAGAATTAAGATTTTTGGTTTAAAATGTTCGTAATGAATGCCTCTACAAATCTTGTTATGGTCAAAACCACGCCAGACTTACCGTTTTTGAGAAAAAATATGTGCATCGCACAATAACATACATATTTTTAGCTAAAAGTATGGCATAATTTGGTTTATTTTCATTTTCTCGGAAACTACTAGGCCTAGAATTAAGATTTTTGGTTTAAAATGTTCGTAATGAATGCCTCTACAAATCTTGTTATGGTCAAAACCACGCCAGACTTACCGTTTTTGAGAAAAAATATGTGCATCGCACAATAACATACATATTTTTAGCTAAAAGTATGGCATAATTTGGTTTATTTTCATTTTCTCGGAAACTACTAGGCCTAGAATTAAGATTTTTGGTTTAAAATGTTCGTAATGAATGCCTCTACAAATCTTGTTCTGGTCAAAACCACGCCAGACTTACCGTTTTTGAGAAAAAATATGTGCATCGCACAATAACATACATATTTTTAGCTAAAAGTATGGCATAATTTGGTTTATTTTCATTTTCTCGGAAACTACTAGGCCTAGAATTAGGATTTTTGGTTTAAAATGTTCGTAATGAATGCCTCTACAAATCTTGTTATGGTCAAAACCACGCCAGACTTACCGTTTTTGAGAAAAAATATGTGTATCGCACAATAACATACATATTTTTACATATTTTCAGCTAAAAGTATGGCATAATTTGGTTTATTTCCATTTTCTCGGAAACTACTAGGCCTAGAATTAAGATTTTTGGTTTAAAATGTTCGTAATGAATGCCTCTACAAATCTTGTTATGGTCAAAACCACGCCAGACTTACCGTTTTTGAGAAAAAATATGTGCATCGCACAATAACATACATATTTTTAGCTAAAAGTATGGCATAATTTGGTTTATTTCCATTTTCTCGGAAACTACTAGGCCTAGAATTAAGATTTTTGGTTTAAAATGTTCGTAATGAATGCCTCTACAAATCTTGTTATGGTCAAAACCACGCCAGACTTACCGTTTTTGAGAAAAAATATGTGCATCGCACAATAACATACATATTTTTAGCTAAAAGTATGGCATAATTTGGTTTATTTTCATTTTCTCGGAAACTACTAGGCCTAGAATTAAGATTTTTGGTTTAAAATGTTCGTAATGAATGCCTCTACAAATCTTGTTATGGTCAAAACCACGCCAGACTTACCGTTTTTGAGAAAAAATATGTGCATCGCACAATAACATACATATTTTTAGCTAAAAGTATGGCATAATTTGGTTTATTTTCATTTTCTCGGAAACTACTAGGCCTAGAATTAAGATTTTTGGTTTAAAATGTTCGTAATGAATGCCTCTACAAATCTTGTTATGGTCAAAACCACGCCAGACTTACCGTTTTTGAGAAAAAATATGTGCATCGCACAATAACATACATATTTTTAGCTAAAAGTATGGCATAATTTGGTTTATTTCCATTTTCTCGGAAACTACTAGGCCTAGAATTAAGATTTTTGGTTTAAAATGTTCGTAATGAATGCCTCTACAAATCTTGTTATGGTCAAAACCACGCCAGACTTACCGTTTTTGAGAAAAAATATGTGTATCGCACAATAACATACATATTTTTACATATTTTCAGCTAAAAGTATGGCATAATTTGGTTTATTTCCATTTTCTCGGAAACTACTAGGCCTAGAATTAAGATTTTTGGTTTAAAATGTTCGTAATGAATGCCTCTACAAATCTTGTTATGGTCAAAACCACGCCAGACTTACCGTTTTTGAGAAAAAATAAGTGTATCGCACAATAACATACATATTTTTACATATTTTCAGCTAAAAGTATGGCATAATTTGGTTTATTTCCATTTTCTCGGAAACTACTAGGCCTAGAATTAAGATTTTTGGTTTAAAATGTTCGTAATGAATGCCTCTACAAATCTTGTTATGGTCAAAACCACGCCAGACTTACCGTTTTTGAGAAAAAATATGTGCATCGCACAATAACATACATATTTTTAGCTAAAAGTATGGCATAATTTGGTTTATTTTCATTTTCTCGGAAACTACTAGGCCTAGAATTAAGATTTTTGGTTTAAAATGTTCGTAATGAATGCCTCTACAAATCTTGTTATGGTCAAAACCACGCCAGACTTACCGTTTTTGAGAAAAAATATGTGCATCGCACAATAACATACATATTTTTAGCTAAAAGTATGGCATAATTTGGTTTATTTTCATTTTCTCGGAAACTACTAGGCCTAGAATTAAGATTTTTGGTTTAAAATGTTCGTAATGAATGCCTCTACAAATCTTGTTCTGGTCAAAACCACGCCAGACTTACCGTTTTTGAGAAAAAATATGTGCATCGCACAATAACATACATATTTTTAGCTAAAAGTATGGCATAATTTGGTTTATTTTCATTTTCTCGGAAACTACTAGGCCTAGAATTAGGATTTTTGGTTTAAAATGTTCGTAATGAATGCCTCTACAAATCTTGTTATGGTCAAAACCACGCCAGACTTACCGTTTTTGAGAAAAAATATGTGCATCGCACAATAACATACATATTTTTAGCTAAAAGTATGGCATAATTTGGTTTATTTTCATTTTCTCGGAAACTACTAGGCCTAGAATTAAGATTTTTGGTTTAAAATGTTCGTAATGAATGCCTCTACAAATCTTGTTATGGTCAAAACCACGCCAGACTTACCGTTTTTGAGAAAAAATATGTGCATCGCACAATAACATACATATTTTTAGCTAAAAGTATGGCATAATTTGGTTTATTTCCATTTTCTCGGAAACTACTAGGCCTGGAATTAAGATTTTTGGTTTAAAATGTTCGTAATGAATGCCTCTACAAATCTTGTTATGGTCAAAACCACGCCAGACTTACCGTTTTTGAGAAAAAATATGTGCATCGCACAATAACATACATATTTTTACATATTTTCAGCTAAAAGTATGGCATAATTTGGTTTATTTCCATTTTCTCGGAAACTACTAGGCCTGGAATTAAGATTTTTGGTTTAAAATGTTCGTAATGAATGCCTCTACAAATCTTGTTATGGTCAAAACCACGCCAGACTTACCGTTTTTGAGAAAAAATATGTGTATCGCACAATAACATACATATTTTTACATATTTTCAGCTAAAAGTATGGCATAATTTGGTTTATTTCCATTTTCTCGGAAACTACTAGGCCTAGAATTAAGATTTTTGGTTTAAAATGTTCGTAATGAATGCCTCTACAAATCTTGTTATGGTCAAAACCACGCCAGACTTACCGTTTTTGAGAAAAAATATGTGTATCGCACAATAACATACATATTTTTACACATTTTCAGCTAAAAGTATGGCATAATTTGGTTTATTTCCATTTTCTCGGAAACTACTAGGCCTAGAATTAAGATTTTTGGTTTAAAATGTTCGTAATGAATGCCTCTACAAATCTTGTTATGGTCAAAACCACGCCAGACTTACCCTTTTTGAGAAAAAATATGTGCATCGCACAATAACATACATATTTTTAGCTAAAAGTATGGCATAATTTGGTTTATTTCCATTTTCTCGGAAACTACTAGGCCTAGAATTAAGATTTTTGGTTTAAAATGTTCGTAATGAATGCCTCTACAAATCTTGTTATGGTCAAAACCACGCCAGACTTACCGTTTTTGAGAAAAAATATGTGTATCGCACAATAACATACATATTTTTACATATTTTCAGCTAAAAGTATGGCATAATTTGGTTTATTTCCATTTTCTCGGAAACTACTAGGCCTAGAATTAAGATTTTTGGTTTAAAATGTTCGTAATGAATGCCTCTACAAATCTTGTTATGGTCAAAACCACGCCAGACTTACCGTTTTTGAGAAAAAATATGTGTATCGCACAATAACATACATATTTTTACATATTTTCAGCTAAAAGTATGGCATAATTTGGTTTATTTCCATTTTCTCGGAAACTACTAGGCCTAGAATTAAGATTTTTGGTTTAAAATGTTCGTAATGAATGCCTCTACAAATCTTGTTATGGTCAAAACCACGCCAGACTTACCGTTTTTGAGAAAAAATATGTGCATCGCACAATAACATACATATTTTTAGCTAAAAGTATGGCATAATTTGGTTTATTTTCATTTTCTCGGAAACTACTAGGCCTAGAATTAAGATTTTTGGTTTAAAATGTTCGTAATGAATGCCTCTACAAATCTTGTTATGGTCAAAACCACGCCAGACTTACCGTTTTTGAGAAAAAATATGTGCATCGCACAATAACATACATATTTTTACATATTTTCAGCTAAAAGTATGGCATAATTTGGTTTATTTCCATTTTCTCGGAAACTACTAGGCCTAGAATTAAGATTTTTGGTTTAAAATGTTCGTAATGAATGCCTCTACAAATCTTGTTATGGTCAAAACCACGCCAGACTTACCGTTTTTGAGAAAAAATATGTGCATCGCACAATAACATACATATTTTTAGCTAAAAGTATGGCATAATTTGGTTTATTTCCATTTTCTCGGAAACTACTAGGCCTAGAATTAAGATTTTTGGTTTAAAATGTTCGTAATGAATGCCACTACAAATCTTGTTATGGTCAAAACCACGCCAGACTTACCGTTTTTGAGAAAAAATATGTGTATCGCACAATAACATACATATTTTTACATATTTTTAGCTAAAAGTATGGCATAATTTGGTTTATTTCCATTTTCTCGGAAACTACTAGGCCTAGAATTAAGATTTTTGGTTTAAAATGTTCGTAATGAATGCCTCTACAAATCTTGTTATGGTCAAAACCACGCCACGCCACGCCACTACTAGGCCTAGAATTAAGATTTTTGGTTTAAAATGTTCGTAATGAATGCCTCTACAAATCTTGTTATGGTCAAAACCACGCCAGACTTACCGTTTTTGAGAAAAAATATGTGCATCGCACAATAACATACATATTTTTAGCTAAAAGTATGGCATAATTTGGTTTATTTTCATTTTCTCGGAAACTACTAGGCCTAGAATTAAGATTTTTGGTTTAAAATGTTCGTAATGAATGCCTCTACAAATCTTGTTATGGTCAAAACCACGCCAGACTTACCGTTTTTGAGAAAAAATATGTGTATCGCACAATAACATACATATTTTTACATATTTTCAGCTAAAAGTATGGCATAATTTGGTTTATTTCCATTTTCTCGGAAACTACTAGGCCTAGAATTAAGATTTTTGGTTTAAAATGTTCGTAATGAATGCCTCTACAAATCTTGTTATGGTCAAAACCACGCCAGACTTACCGTTTTTGAGAAAAAATATGTGCATCGCACAATAACATACATATTTTTAGCTAAAAGTATGGCATAATTTGGTTTATTTCCATTTTCTCGGAAACTACTAGGCCTAGAATTAAGATTTTTGTTTTAAAATGTTCGTAATGAATGCCTCTACAAATCTTGTTATGGTCAAAACCACGCCAGACTTACCGTTTTTGAGAAAAAATATGTGTATCGCACAATAACATACATATTTTTACATATTTTCAGCTAAAAGTATGGCATAATTTGGTTTATTTCCATTTTCTCGGAAACTACTAGGCCTGGAATTAAGATTTTTGGTTTAAAATGTTCGTAATGAATGCCTCTACAAATCTTGTTATGGTCAAAACCACGCCAGACTTACCGTTTTTGAGAAAAAATATGTGTATCGCACAATAACATACATATTTTTACATATTTTCAGCTAAAAGTATGGCATAATTTGGTTTATTTCCATTTTCTCGGAAACTACTAGGCCTAGAATTAAGATTTTTGGTTTAAAATGTTCGTAATGAATGCCTCTACAAATCTTGTTATGGTCAAAACCACGCCAGACTTACCGTTTTTGAGAAAAAATATGTGTATCGCACAATAACACACAATAACATACATATTTTTAGCTAAAAGTATGGCATAATTTGGTTTGTTTCCATTTTCTCGGAAACTACTAGGCCTAGAATAAAATTTTTGGTTTAAAATGTTCGTAATGAATGCCTCTACAAATCTTGTTATGGTCAAAACCACGCCAGACTTACCGTTTTTGAGAAAAAATATGTGTATCGCACAATAACATACATATTTTTACATATTTTCAGCTAAAAGTATGGCATAATTTGGTTTATTTCCATTTTCTCGGAAACTACTAGGCCTAGAATTAAGATTTTTGGTTTAAAATGTTCGTAATGAATGCCTCTACAAATCTTGTTATGGTCAAAACCACGCCAGACTTACCGTTTTTGAGAAAAAATATGTGTATCGCACAATAACATACATATTTTTACATATTTTTAGCTAAAAGTATGGCATAATTTGGTTTATTTTCATTTTCTCGGAAACTACTAGGCCTAGAATTAAGATTTTTGGTTTAAAATGTTCGTAATGAATGCCTCTACAAATCTTGTTATGGTCAAAACCACGCCAGACTTACCGTTTTTGAGAAAAAATATGTGTATCGCACAATAACATACATATTTTTACATATTTTCAGCTAAAAGTATGGCATAATTTGGTTTATTTCCATTTTCTCGGAAACTACTAGGCCTAGAATTAAGATTTTTGGTTTAAAATGTTCGTTATGAATGCCTCTACAAATCTTGTTATGGTCAAAACCACGCCAGACTTACCGTTTTTGAGAAAAAATATGTGTATCGCACAATAACATACATATTTTTACATATTTTCAGCTAAAAGTATGGCATAATTTGGTTTATTTCCATTTTCTCGGAAACTACTAGGCCTAGAATTAAGATTTTTGGTTTAAAATGTTCGTAATGAATGCCTCTACAAATCTTGTTATGGTCAAAACCACGCCAGACTTACCGTTTTTGAGAAAAAATATGTGTATCGCACAATAACATACATATTTTTACATATTTTCAGCTAAAAGTATGGCATAATTTGGTTTATTTCCATTTTCTCGGAAACTACTAGGCCTAGAATTAAGATTTTTGGTTTAAAATGTTCGTAATGAATGCCTCTACAAATCTTGTTATGGTCAAAACCACGCCAGACTTACCGTTTTTGAGAAAAAATATGTGTATCGCACAATAACACACAATAACATACATATTTTCAGCTAAAAGTATGGCATAATTTGGTTTATTTCCATTTTCTCGGAAACTACTAGGCCTAGAATTAAGATTTTTGGTTTAAAATGTTCGTAATGAATGCCTCTACAAATCTTGTTATGGTCAAAACCACGCCAGACTTACCGTTTTTGAGAAAAAATATGTGTATCGCACAATAACATACATATTTTTACATATTTTTAGCTAAAAGTATGGCATAATTTGGTTTATTTTCATTTTCTCGGAAACTACTAGGCCTAGAATTAAGATTTTTGGTTTAAAATGTTCGTAATGAATGCCTCTACAAATCTTGTTATGGTCAAAACCACGCCAGACTTACCGTTTTTGAGAAAAAATATGTGTATCGCACAATAACATACATATTTTTACATATTTTCAGCTAAAAGTATGGCATAATTTGGTTTATTTCCATTTTCTCGGAAACTACTAGGCCTAGAATTAAGATTTTTGGTTTAAAATGTTCGTTATGAATGCCTCTACAAATCTTGTTATGGTCAAAACCACGCCAGACTTACCGTTTTTGAGAAAAAATATGTGTATCGCACAATAACATACATATTTTTACATATTTTCAGCTAAAAGTATGGCATAATTTGGTTTATTTCCATTTTCTCGGAAACTACTAGGCCTAGAATTAAGATTTTTGGTTTAAAATGTTCGTAATGAATGCCTCTACAAATCTTGTTATGGTCAAAACCACGCCAGACTTACCGTTTTTGAGAAAAAATATGTGTATCGCACAATAACATACATATTTTTACATATTTTCAGCTAAAAGTATGGCATAATTTGGTTTATTTCCATTTTCTCGGAAACTACTAGGCCTAGAATTAAGATTTTTGGTTTAAAATGTTCGTAATGAATGCCTCTACAAATCTTGTTATGGTCAAAACCACGCCAGACTTACCGTTTTTGAGAAAAAATATGTGTATCGCACAATAACACACAATAACATACATATTTTTAGCTAAAAGTATGGCATAATTTGGTTTGTTTCCATTTTCTCGGAAACTACTAGGCCTAGAATAAAATTTTTGGTTTAAAATGTTCGTAATGAATGCCTCTACAAATCTTGTTATGGTCAAAACCACGCCAGACTTACCGTTTTTGAGAAAAAATATGTGTATCGCACAATAACATACATATTTTTACATATTTTCAGCTAAAAGTATGGCATAATTTGGTTTATTTCCATTTTCTCGGAAACTACTAGGCCTAGAATTAAGATTTTTGGTTTAAAATGTTCGTAATGAATGCCTCTACAAATCTTGTTATGGTCAAAACCACGCCAGACTTACCGTTTTTGAGAAAAAATATGTGTATCGCACAATAACATACATATTTTTACATATTTTTAGCTAAAAGTATGGCATAATTTGGTTTATTTTCATTTTCTCGGAAACTACTAGGCCTAGAATTAAGATTTTTGGTTTAAAATGTTCGTAATGAATGCCTCTACAAATCTTGTTATGGTCAAAACCACGCCAGACTTACCGTTTTTGAGAAAAAATATGTGTATCGCACAATAACACACAATAACATACATATTTTTAGCTAAAAGTATGGCATAATTTGGTTTATTTCCATTTTCTCGGAAACTACTAGGCCTAGAATTAAGATTTTTGGTTTAAAATGTTCGTTATGAATGCCTCTACAAATCTTGTTATGGTCAAAACCACGCCAGACTTACCGTTTTTGAGAAAAAATATGTGTATCGCACAATAACATACATATTTTTACATATTTTCAGCTAAAAGTATGGCATAATTTGGTTTATTTCCATTTTCTCGGAAACTACTAGGCCTAGAATTAAGATTTTTGGTTTAAAATGTTCGTAATGAATGCCTCTACAAATCTTGTTATGGTCAAAACCACGCCAGACTTACCGTTTTTGAGAAAAAATATGTGTATCGCACAATAACATACATATTTTTACATATTTTCAGCTAAAAGTATGGCATAATTTGGTTTATTTCCATTTTCTCGGAAACTACTAGGCCTAGAATTAAGATTTTTGGTTTAAAATGTTCGTAATGAATGCCTCTATAAATCTTGTTATGGTCAAAACCACGCCAGACTTACCGTTTTTGAGAAAAAATATGTGTATCGCACAATAACATACATATTTTTACATATTTTCAGCTAAAAGTATGGCATAATTTGGTTTATTTCCATTTTCTCGGAAACTACTAGGCCTAGAATTAAGATTTTTGGTTTAAAATGTTCGTAATGAATGCCTCTACAAATCTTGTTATGGTCAAAACCACGCCAGACTTACCCTTTTTGAGAAAAAATATGTGCATCGCACAATAACATACATATTTTTAGCTAAAAGTATGGCATAATTTGGTTTATTTCCATTTTCTCGGAAACTACTAGGCCTAGAATTAAGATTTTTGGTTTAAAATGTTCGTAATGAATGCCTCTACAAATCTTGTTATGGTCAAAACCACGCCAGACTTACCGTTTTTGAGAAAAAATATGTGCATCGCACAATAACATACATATTTTTAGCTAAAAGTATGGCATAATTTGGTTTATTTCCATTTTCTCGGAAACTACTAGGCCTAGAATTAAGATTTTTGGTTTAAAATGTTCGTAATGAATGCCTCTACAAATCTTGTTATGGTCAAAACCACGCCAGACTTACCGTTTTTGAGAAAAAATATGTGTATCGCACAATAACATACATATTTTTATATATTTTCAGCTAAAAGTATGGCATAATTTGGTTTATTTTCATTTTCTCGGAAACTACTAGGCCTAGAATTAAGATTTTTGGTTTAAAATGTTCGTAATGAATGCCTCTACAAATCTTGTTATGGTCAAAACCACGCCAGACTTACCCTTTTTGAGAAAAAATATGTGTATCGCACAATAACATACATATTTTTACATATTTTCAGCTAAAAGTATGGCATAATTTGGTTTATTTCCATTTTCTCGGAAACTACTAGGCCTAGAATTAAGATTTTTGGTTTAAAATGTTCGTAATGAATGCCTCTACAAATCTTGTTATGGTCAAAACCACGCCAGACTTACCGTTTTTGAGAAAAAATATGTGCATCGCACAATAACATACATATTTTTAGCTAAAAGTATGGCATAATTTGGTTTATTTTCATTTTCTCGGAAACTACTAGGCCTAGAATTAAGATTTTTGGTTTAAAATGTTCGTAATGAATGCCTCTACAAATCTTGTTATGGTCAAAACCACGCCAGACTTACCGTTTTTGAGAAAAAATATGTGTATCGCACAATAACATACATATTTTTACATATTTTCAGCTAAAAGTATGGCATAATTTGGTTTATTTCCATTTTCTCGGAAACTACTAGGCCTAGAATTAAGATTTTTGGTTTAAAATGTTCGTAATGAATGCCTCTACAAATCTTGTTATGGTCAAAACCACGCCAGACTTACCGTTTTTGAGAAAAAATATGTGTATCGCACAATAACATACATATTTTTACATATTTTCAGCTAAAAGTATGGCATAATTTGGTTTATTTCCATTTTCTCGGAAACTACTAGGCCTAGAATTAAGATTTTTGGTTTAAAATGTTCGTAATGAATGCCTCTACAAATCTTGTTATGGTCAAAACCACGCCAGACTTACCGTTTTTGAGAAAAAATATGTGCATCGCACAATAACATACATATTTTTAGCTAAAAGTATGGCATAATTTGGTTTATTTTCATTTTCTCGGAAACTACTAGGCCTAGAATTAAGATTTTTGGTTTAAAATGTTCGTAATGAATGCCTCTACAAATCTTGTTATGGTCAAAACCACGCCAGACTTACCCTTTTTGAGAAAAAATATGTGTATCGCACAATAACATACATATTTTTACATATTTTCAGCTAAAAGTATGGCATAATTTGGTTTATTTCCATTTTCTCGGAAACTACTAGGCCTAGAATTAAGATTTTTGGTTTAAAATGTTCGTAATGAATGCCTCTACAAATCTTGTTATGGTCAAAACCACGCCAGACTTACCGTTTTTGAGAAAAAATATGTGCATCGCACAATAACATACATATTTTTAGCTAAAAGTATGGCATAATTTGGTTTATTTTCATTTTCTCGGAAACTACTAGGCCTAGAATTAAGATTTTTGGTTTAAAATGTTCGTAATGAATGCCTCTACAAATCTTGTTATGGTCAAAACCACGCCAGACTTACCGTTTTTGAGAAAAAATATGTGTATCGCACAATAACATACATATTTTTACATATTTTCAGCTAAAAGTATGGCATAATTTGGTTTATTTCCATTTTCTCGGAAACTACTAGGCCTAGAATTAAGATTTTTGGTTTAAAATGTTCGTAATGAATGCCTCTACAAATCTTGTTATGGTCAAAACCACGCCAGACTTACCGTTTTTGAGAAAAAATATGTGTATCGCACAATAACATACATATTTTTACATATTTTCAGCTAAAAGTATGGCATAATTTGGTTTATTTCCATTTTCTCGGAAACTACTAGGCCTAGAATTAAGATTTTTGGTTTAAAATGTTCGTAATGAATGCCTCTACAAATCTTGTTATGGTCAAAACCACGCCAGACTTACCGTTTTTGAGAAAAAATATGTGCATCGCACAATAACATACATATTTTTAGCTAAAAGTATGGCATAATTTGGTTTATTTTCATTTTCTCGGAAACTACTAGGCCTAGAATTAAGATTTTTGGTTTAAAATGTTCGTAATGAATGCCTCTACAAATCTTGTTATGGTCAAAACCACGCCAGACTTACCGTTTTTGAGAAAAAATATGTGCATCGCACAATAACATACATATTTTTAGCTAAAAGTATGGCATAATTTGGTTTATTTTCATTTTCTCGGAAACTACTAGGCCTAGAATTAAGATTTTTGGTTTAAAATGTTCGTAATGAATGCCTCTACAAATCTTGTTATGGTCAAAACCACGCCAGACTTACCGTTTTTGAGAAAAAATATGTGCATCGCACAATAACATACATATTTTTAGCTAAAAGTATGGCATAATTTGGTTTATTTCCATTTTCTCGGAAACTACTAGGCCTAGAATTAAGATTTTTGGTTTAAAATGTTCGTAATGAATGCCTCTACAAATCTTGTTATGGTCAAAACCACGCCAGACTTACCGTTTTTGAGAAAAAATATGTGTATCGCACAATAACATACATATTTTTACATATTTTCAGCTAAAAGTATGGCATAATTTGGTTTATTTCCATTTTCTCGGAAACTACTAGGCCTAGAATTAAGATTTTTGGTTTAAAATGTTCGTAATGAATGCCTCTACAAATCTTGTTATGGTCAAAACCACGCCAGACTTACCTTTTTTGAGAAAAAATATGTGTATCGCACAATAACATACATATTTTTACATATTTTCAGCTAAAAGTATGGCATAATTTGGTTTATTTCCATTTTCTCGGAAACTACTAGGCCTAGAATTAAGATTTTTGGTTTAAAATGTTCGTAATGAATGCCTCTACAAATCTTGTTATGGTCAAAACCACGCCAGACTTACCGTTTTTGAGAAAAAATATGTGCATCGCACAATAACATACATATTTTTAGCTAAAAGTATGGCATAATTTGGTTTATTTTCATTTTCTCGGAAACTACTAGGCCTAGAATTAAGATTTTTGGTTTAAAATGTTCGTAATGAATGCCTCTACAAATCTTGTTATGGTCAAAACCACGCCAGACTTACCGTTTTTGAGAAAAAATATGTGCATCGCACAATAACATACATATTTTTAGCTAAAAGTATGGCATAATTTGGTTTATTTCCATTTTCTCGGAAACTACTAGGCCTAGAATTAAGATTTTTGGTTTAAAATGTTCGTAATGAATGCCTCTACAAATCTTGTTATGGTCAAAACCACGCCAGACTTACCGTTTTTGAGAAAAAATATGTGCATCGCACAATAACATACATATTTTTAGCTAAAAGTATGGCATAATTTGGTTTATTTTCATTTTCTCGGAAACTACTAGGCCTAGAATTAAGATTTTTGGTTTAAAATGTTCGTAATGAATGCCTCTACAAATCTTGTTATGGTCAAAACCACGCCAGACTTACCGTTTTTGAGAAAAAATATGTGTATCGCACAATAACATACATATTTTTACATATTTTCAGCTAAAAGTATGGCATAATTTGGTTTATTTCCATTTTCTCGGAAACTACTAGGCCTAGAATTAAGATTTTTGGTTTAAAATGTTCGTAATGAATGCCTCTACAAATCTTGTTACGGTCAAAACCACGCCAGACTTACCGTTTTTGAGAAAAAATATGTGTATCGCACAATAACATACATATTTTTACATATTTTCAGCTAAAAGTATGGCATAATTTGGTTTATTTCCATTTTCTCGGAAACTACTAGGCCTAGAATTAAGATTTTTGGTTTAAAATGTTCGTAATGAATGCCTCTACAAATCTTGTTATGGTCAAAACCACGCCAGACTTACCGTTTTTGAGAAAAAATATGTGCATCGCACAATAACATACATATTTTTAGCTAAAAGTATGGCATAATTTGGTTTATTTTCATTTTCTCGGAAACTACTAGGCCTAGAATTAAGATTTTTGGTTTAAAATGTTCGTAATGAATGCCTCTACAAATCTTGTTATGGTCAAAACCACGCCAGACTTACCGTTTTTGAGAAAAAATATGTGTATCGCACAATAACATACATATTTTTACATATTTTCAGCTAAAAGTATGGCATAATTTGGTTTATTTCCATTTTCTCGGAAACTACTAGGCCTAGAATTAAGATTTTTGGTTTAAAATGTTCGTAATGAATGCCTCTACAAATCTTGTTATGGTCAAAACCACGCCAGACTTACCGTTTTTGAGAAAAAATATGTGCATCGCACAATAACATACATATTTTTAGCTAAAAGTATGGCATAATTTGGTTTATTTCCATTTTCTCGGAAACTACTAGGCCTAGAATTAAGATTTTTGGTTTAAAATGTTCGTAATGAATGCCTCTACAAATCTTGTTATGGTCAAAACCACGCCAGACTTACCGTTTTTGAGAAAAAATATGTGTATCGCACAATAACATACATATTTTTACATATTTTCAGCTAAAAGTATGGCATAATTTGGTTTATTTCCATTTTCTCGGAAACTACTAGGCCTAGAATTAAGATTTTTGGTTTAAAATGTTCGTAATGAATGCCTCTACAAATCTTGTTATGGTCAAAACCACGTCAGACTTACCGTTTTTGAGAAAAAATATGTGCATCGCACAATAACATACATATTTTTAGCTAAAAGTATGGCATAATTTGGTTTATTTTCATTTTCTCGGAAACTACTAGGCCTAGAATTAAGATTTTTGGTTTAAAATGTTCGTAATGAATGCCTCTACAAATCTTGTTATGGTCAAAACCACGCCAGACTTACCGTTTTTGAGAAAAAATATGTGCATCGCACAATAACATACATATTTTTAGCTAAAAGTATGGCATAATTTGGTTTATTTTCATTTTCTCGGAAACTACTAGGCCTAGAATTAAGATTTTTGGTTTAAAATGTTCGTAATGAATGCCTCTACAAATCTTGTTATGGTCAAAACCACGCCAGACTTACCGTTTTTGAGAAAAAATATGTGCATCGCACAATAACATACATATTTTTAGCTAAAAGTATGGCATAATTTGGTTTATTTCCATTTTCTCGGAAACTACTAGGCCTAGAATTAAGATTTTTGGTTTAAAATGTTCGTAATGAATGCCTCTACAAATCTTGTTATGGTCAAAACCACGCCAGACTTACCGTTTTTGAGAAAAAATATGTGTATCGCACAATAACATGCATATTTTTACATATTTTCAGCTAAAAGTATGGCATAATTTGGTTTATTTCCATTTTCTCGGAAACTACTAGGCCTAGAATTAAGATTTTTGGTTTAAAATGTTCGTAATGAATGCCTCTACAAATCTTGTTATGGTCAAAACCACGCCAGACTTACCCTTTTTGAGAAAAAATATGTGTATCGCACAATAACATACATATTTTTACATATTTTCAGCTAAAAGTATGGCATAATTTGGTTTATTTCCATTTTCTCGAAAACTACTAGGCCTAGAATTAAGATTTTTGGTTTAAAATGTTCGTAATGAATGCCTCTACAAATCTTGTTATGGTCAAAACCACGCCAGACTTACCGTTTTTGAGAAAAAATATGTGCATCGCACAATAACATACATATTCTTAGCTAAAAGTATGGCATAATTTGGTTTATTTTCATTTTCTCGGAAACTACTAGGCCTAGAATTAAGATTTTTGGTTTAAAATGTTCGTAATGAATGCCTCTACAAATCTTGTTATGGTCAAAACCACGCCAGACTTACCGTTTTTGAGAAAAAATATGTGCATCGCACAATAACATACATATTCTTAGCTAAAAGTATGGCATAATTTGGTTTATTTTCATTTTCTCGGAAACTACTAGGCCTAGAATTAAGATTTTTGGTTTAAAATGTTCGTAATGAATGCCTCTACAAATCTTGTTATGGTCAAAACCACGCCAGACTTACCGTTTTTGAGAAAAAATATGTGCATCGCACAATAACATACATATTTTTAGCTAAAAGTATGGCATAATTTGGTTTATTTCCATTTTCTCGGAAACTACTAGGCCTAGAATTAAGATTTTTGGTTTAAAATGTTCGTAATGAATGCCTCTACAAATCTTGTTATGGTCAAAACCACGCCAGACTTACCGTTTTTGAGAAAAAATATGTGTATCGCACAATAACATACATATTTTTACATATTTTCAGCTAAAAGTATGGCATAATTTGGTTTATTTCCATTTTCTCGGAAACTACTAGGCCTAGAATTAAGATTTTTGGTTTAAAATGTTCGTAATGAATGCCTCTACAAATCTTGTTATGGTCAAAACCACGCCAGACTTACCGTTTTTGAGAAAAAATATGTGCATCGCACAATAACATACATATTTTTAGCTAAAAGTATGGCATAATTTGGTTTATTTCCATTTTCTCGGAAACTACTAGGCCTAGAATTAAGATTTTTGGTTTAAAATGTTCGTAATGAATGCCTCTACAAATCTTGTTATGGTCAAAACCACGCCAGACTTACCGTTTTTGAGAAAAAATATGTGCATCGCACAATAACATACATATTTTTAGCTAAAAGTATGGCATAATTTGGTTTATTTCCATTTTCTCGGAAACTACTAGGCCTAGAATTAAGATTTTTGGTTTAAAATGTTCGTAATGAATGCCTCTACAAATCTTGTTATGGTAAAAACCACGCCAGACTTACCGTTTTTGAGAAAAAATATGTGTATCGCACAATAACATACATATTTTTACATATTTTCAGCTAAAAGTATGGCATAATTTGGTTTATTTCCATTTTCTCGGAAACTACTAGGCCTAGAATTAAGATTTTTGGTTTAAAATGTTCGTAATGAATGCCTCTACAAATCTTGTTATGGTCAAAACCACGCCAGACTTACCGTTTTTGAGAAAAAATATGTGTATCGCACAATAACATACATATTTTTACATATTTTCAGCTAAAAGTATGGCATAATTTGGTTTATTTCCATTTTCTCGGAAACTACTAGGCCTAGAACTAAGATTTTTGGTTTAAAATGTTCGTAATGAATGCCTCTACAAATCTTGTTATGGTCAAAACCACGCCAGACTTACCGTTTTTGAGAAAAAATATGTGCATCGCACAATAACATACATATTTTTAGCTAAAAGTATGGCATAATTTGGTTTATTTTCATTTTCTCGGAAACTACTAGGCCTAGAATTAAGATTTTTGGTTTAAAATGTTCGTAATGAATGCCTCTACAAATCTTGTTATGTTCAAAACCACGCCAGACTTACCGTTTTTGAGAAAAAATATGTGCATCGCACAATAACATACATATTTTTAGCTAAAAGTATGGCATAATTTGGTTTATTTTCATTTTCTCGGAAACTACTAGGCCTAGAATTAAGATTTTTGGTTTAAAATGTTCGTAATGAATGCCTCTACAAATCTTGTTACGGTCAAAACCACGCCAGACTTACCGTTTTTGAGAAAAAATATGTGTATCGCACAATAACATACATATTTTTACATATTTTCAGCTAAAAGTATGGCATAATTTGGTTTATTTCCATTTTCTCGGAAACTACTAGGCCTAGAATTAAGATTTTTGGTTTAAAATGTTCGTAATGAATGCCTCTACAAATCTTGTTATGGTCAAAACCACGCCAGACTTACCGTTTTTGAGAAAAAATATGTGCATCGCACAATAACATACATATTTTTAGCTAAAAGTATGGCATAATTTGGTTTATTTTCATTTTCTCGGAAACTACTAGGCCTAGAATTAAGATTTTTGGTTTAAAATGTTCGTAATGAATGCCTCTACAAATCTTGTTATGGTCAAAACCACGCCAGACTTACCGTTTTTGAGAAAAAATATGTGTATCGCACAATAACATACATATTTTTACATATTTTCAGCTAAAAGTATGGCATAATTTGGTTTATTTCCATTTTCTCGGAAACTACTAGGCCTAGAATTAAGATTTTTGGTTTAAAATGTTCGTAATGAATGCCTCTACAAATCTTGTTATGGTCAAAACCACGCCAGACTTACCGTTTTTGAGAAAAAATATGTGTATCGCACAATAACATACATATTTTTACATATTTTCAGCTAAAAGTATGGCATAATTTGGTTTATTTCCATTTTCTCGGAAATTACTAGGCCTAGAATTAAGATTTTTGGTTTAAAATGTTCGTAATGAATGCCTCTACAAATCTTGTTATGGTCAAAACCACGCCAGACTTACCGTTTTTGAGAAAAAATATGTGTATCGCACAATAACATACATATTTTTACATATTTTCAGCTAAAAGTATGGCATAATTTGGTTTATTTCCATTTTCTCGGAAACTACTAGGCCTAGAATTAAGATTTTTGGTTTAAAATGTTCGTAATGAATGCCTCTACAAATCTTGTTATGGTCAAAACCACGCCAGACTTACCGTTTTTGAGAAAAAATATGTGCATCGCACAATAACATACATATTTTTAGCTAAAAGTATGGCATAATTTGGTTTATTTCCATTTTCTCGGAAACTACTAGGCCTAGAATTAAGATTTTTGGTTTAAAATGTTCGTAATGAATGCCTCTACAAATCTTGTTATGGTCAAAACCACGCCAGACTTACCGTTTTTGAGAAAAAATATGTGTATCGCACAATAACATACATATTTTTACATATTTTCAGCTAAAAGTATGGCATAATTTGGTTTATTTCCATTTTCTCGGAAACTACTAGGCCTAGAATTAAGATTTTTGGTTTAAAATGTTCGTAATGAATGCCTCTACAAATCTTGTTATGGTCAAAACCACGCCAGACTTACCGTTTTTGAGAAAAAATATGTGTATCGCACAATAACATACATATTTTTACATATTTTCAGCTAAAAGTATGGCATAATTTGGTTTATTTCCATTTTCTCGGAAACTACTAGGCCTAGAATTAAGATTTTTGGTTTAAAATGTTCGTAATGAATGCCTCTACAAATCTTGTTATGGTCAAAACCACGCCAGACTTACCGTTTTTGAGAAAAAATATGTGCATCGCACAATAACATACATATTTTTAGCTAAAAGTATGGCATAATTTGGTTTATTTTCATTTTCTCGGAAACTACTAGGCCTAGAATTAAGATTTTTGGTTTAAAATGTTCGTAATGAATGCCTCTACAAATCTTGTTATGGTCAAAACCACGCCAGACTTACCGTTTTTGAGAAAAAATATGTGCATCGCACAATAACATACATATTTTTAGCTAAAAGTATGGCATAATTTGGTTTATTTTCATTTTCTCGGAAACTACTAGGCCTAGAATTAAGATTTTTGGTTTAAAATGTTCGTAATGAATGCCTCTACAAATCTTGTTATGGTCAAAACCACGCCAGACTTACCGTTTTTGAGAAAAAATATGTGTATCGCACAATAACATACATATTTTTACATATTTTCAGCTAAAAGTATGGCATAATTTGGTTTATTTCCATTTTCTCGGAAACTACTAGGCCTAGAATTAAGATTTTTGGTTTAAAATGTTCGTAATGAATGCCTCTACAAATCTTGTTATGGTCAAAACCACGCCAGACTTACCCTTTTTGAGAAAAAATATGTGCATCGCACAATAACATACATATTTTTAGCTAAAAGTATGGCATAATTTGGTTTATTTCCATTTTCACCACGCCAGACTTACCGTTTTTGAGAAAAAATATGTGCATCGCACAATAACATACATATTTTTACATATTTTCAGCTAAAAGTATGGCATAATTTGGTTTATTTTCATTTTCTCGGAAACTACTAGGCCTAGAATTAAGATTTTTGGTTTAAAATGTTCGTAATGAATGCCTCTACAAATCTTGTTATGGTCAAAACCACGCCAGACTTACCGTTTTTGAGAAAAAATATGTGCATCGCACAATAACATACATATTTTTAGCTAAAAGTATGGCATAATTTGGTTTATTTTCATTTTCTCGGAAACTACTAGGCCTAGAATTAAGATTTTTGGTTTAAAATGTTCGTAATGAATGCCTCTACAAATCTTGTTATGGTCAAAACCACGCCAGACTTACCGTTTTTGAGAAAAAATATGTGTATCGCACAATAACATACATATTTTTACATATTTTCAGCTAAAAGTATGGCATAATTTGGTTTATTTCCATTTTCTCGGAAACTACTAGGCCTAGAATTAAGATTTTTGGTTTAAAATGTTCGTAATGAATGCCTCTACAAATCTTGTTATGGTCAAAACCACGCCAGACTTACCGTTTTTGAGAAAAAATATGTGTATCGCACAATAACATACATATTTTTACATATTTTCAGCTAAAAGTATGGCATAATTTGGTTTATTTCCATTTTCTCGGAAACTACTAGGCCTAGAATTAAGATTTTTGGTTTAAAATGTTCGTAATGAATGCCTCTACAAATCTTGTTATGGTCAAAACCACGCCAGACTTACCGTTTTTGAGAAAAAATATGTGTATCGCACAATAACATACATATTTTTACATATTTTCAGCTAAAAGTATGGCATAATTTGGTTTAT
The DNA here is from genome assembly GCA_930367185.1 of Myathropa florea. Lineage (NCBI taxonomy): Eukaryota > Metazoa > Arthropoda > Insecta > Diptera > Syrphidae > Myathropa > Myathropa florea. The sequence goes on from OV884003.1 coordinate 38,829,536, forward strand.
TTCCATTTTCTCGGAAACTACTAGGCCTAGAATTAAGATTTTTGGTTTAAAATGTTCGTAATGAATGCCTCTACAAATCTTGTTATGGTCAAAACCACGCCAGACTTACCGTTTTTGAGAAAAAATATGTGCATCGCACAATAACATACATATTTTTAGCTAAAAGTATGGCATAATTTGGTTTATTTTCATTTTCTCGGAAACTACTAGGCCTAGAATTAAGATTTTTGGTTTAAAATGTTCGTAATGAATGCCTCTACAAATCTTGTTATGGTCAAAACCACGCCAGACTTACCGTTTTTGAGGAAAAATATGTGTATCGCACAATAACATACATATTTTTACATATTTTCAGCTAAAAGTATGGCATAATTTGGTTTATTTCCATTTTCTCGGAAACTACTAGGCCTAGAATTAAGATTTTTGGTTTAAAATGTTCGTAATGAATGCCTCTACAAATCTTGTTATGGTCAAAACCACGCCAGACTTACCGTTTTTGAGAAAAAATATGTGCATCGCACAATAACATACATATTTTCAGCTAAAAGTATGGCATAATTTGGTTTATTTTCATTTTCTCGGAAACTACTAGGCCTAGAATTAAGATTTTTGGTTTAAAATGTTCGTAATGAATGCCTCTACAAATCTTGTTATGGTCAAAACCACGCCAGACTTACCGTTTTTGAGAAAAAATATGTGTATCGCACAATAACATACATATTTTTACATATTTTCAGCTAAAAGTATGGCATAATTTGGTTTATTTCCATTTTCTCGGAAACTACTAGGCCTAGAATTAAGATTTTTGGTTTAAAATGTTCGTAATGAATGCCTCTACAAATCTTGTTATGGTCAAAACCACGCCAGACTTACCGTTTTTGAGAAAAAATATGTGCATCGCACAATAACATACATATTTTCAGCTAAAAGTATGGCATAATTTGGTTTATTTCCATTTTCTCGGAAACTACTAGGCCTAGAATTAAGATTTTTGGTTTAAAATGTTCGTAATGAATGCCTCTACAAATCTTGTTATGGTCAAAACCACGCCAGACTTACCGTTTTTGAGAAAAAATATGTGCATCGCACAATAACATACATATTTTTAGCTAAAAGTATGGCATAATTTGGTTTATTTTCATTTTCTCGGAAACTACTAGGCCTAGAATTAAGATTTTTGGTTTAAAATGTTCGTAATGAATGCCTCTACAAATCTTGTTATGGTCAAAACCACGCCAGACTTACCGTTTTTGAGAAAAAATATGTGTATCGCACAATAACATACATATTTTTACATATTTTCAGCTAAAAGTATGGCATAATTTGGTTTATTTCCATTTTCTCGGAAACTACTAGGCCTAGAATTAAGATTTTTGGTTTAAAATGTTCGTAATGAATGCCTCTACAAATCTTGTTATGGTCAAAACCACGCCAGACTTACCGTTTTTGAGAAAAAATATGTGCATCGCACAATAACATACATATTTTTAGCTAAAAGTATGGCATAATTTGGTTTATTTTCATTTTCTCGGAAACTACTAGGCCTAGAATTAAGATTTTTGGTTTAAAATGTTCGTAGTGAATGCCTCTACAAATCTTGTTATGGTCAAAACCACGCCAGACTTACCGTTTTTGAGAAAAAATATGTGTATCGCACAATAACATACATATTTTCAGCTAAAAGTATGGCATAATTTGGTTTATTTCCATTTTCTCGGAAACTTCTAGGCCTAGAATTAAGATTTTTGGTTTAAAATGTTCGTAATGAATGCCTCTACAAATCTTGTTATGGTCAAAACCACGCCAGACTTACCGTTTTTGAGAAAAAATATGTGCATCGCACAATAACATACATATTTTTAGCTAAAAGTATGGCATAATTTGGTTTATTTTCATTTTCTCGGAAACTACTAGGCCTAGAATTAAGATTTTTGGTTTAAAATGTTCGTAATGAATGCCTCTACAAATCTTGTTATGGTCAAAACCACGCCAGACTTACCGTTTTTGAGAAAAAATATGTGTATCGCACAATAACATACATATTTTTACATATTTTCAGCTAAAAGTATGGCATAATTTGGTTTATTTCCATTTTCTCGGAAACTACTAGGCCTAGAATTAAGATTTTTGGTTTAAAATGTTCGTAATGAATGCCTCTACAAATCTTGCTATGGTCAAAACCACGCCAGACTTACCGTTTTTGAGAAAAAATATGTGCATCGCACAATAACATACATATTTTTAGCTAAAAGTATGGCATAATTTGGTTTATTTTCATTTTCTCGGAAACTACTAGGCCTAGAATTAAGATTTTTGGTTTAAAATGTTCGTAATGAATGCCTCTACAAATCTTGTTATGGTCAAAACCACGCCAGACTTACCGTTTTTGAGAAAAAATATGTGTATCGCACAATAACATACATATTTTTACATATTTTCAGCTAAAAGTATGGCATAATTTGGTTTATTTCCATTTTCTCGGAAACTACTAGGCCTAGAATTAAGATTTTTGGTTTAAAATGTTCGTAATGAATGCCTCTACAAATCTTGTTATGGTCAAAACCACGCCAGACTTACCGTTTTTGAGAAAAAATATGTGCATCGCACAATAACATACATATTTTTAGCTAAAAGTATGGCATAATTTGGTTTATTTTCATTTTCTCGGAAACTACTAGGCCTAGAATTAAGATTTTTGGTTTAAAATGTTCGTAATGAATGCCTCTACAAATCTTGTTATGGTCAAAACCACGCCAGACTTACCGTTTTTGAGAAAAAATATGTGCATCGCACAATAACATACATATTTTTAGCTAAAAGTATGGCATAATTTGGTTTATTTCCATTTTCTCGGAAACTACTAGGCCTAGAATTAAGATTTTTGGTTTAAAATGTTCGTAATGAATGCCTCTACAAATCTTGTTATGGTCAAAACCACGCCAGACTTACCGTTTTTGAGAAAAAATATGTGTATCGCACAATAACATACATATTTTTACATATTTTCAGCTAAAAGTATGGCATAATTTGGTTTATTTCCATTTTCTCGGAAACTACTAGGCCTAGAATTAAGATTTTTGGTTTAAAATGTTCGTAATGAATGCCTCTACAAATCTTGTTATGGTCAAAACCACGCCAGACTTACCGTTTTTGAGAAAAAATATGTGTATCGCACAATAACATACATATTTTTACATATTTTCAGCTAAAAGTATGGCATAATTTGGTTTATTTCCATTTTCTCGGAAACTACTAGGCCTAGAATTAAGATTTTTGGTTTAAAATGTTCGTAATGAATGCCTCTACACATACAAAATATGTATGTTATTGTGCGATGCACATATTTTTTCTCAAAAACGGTAAGTCTGGCGTGGTTTTGAACATAACAAGATTTGTAGAGGCATTCATTACGAACATTTTAAACCAAAAATCTTAATTCTAGGCCTAGTAGTTTCCGAGAAAATGGAAATAAACCAAATTATGCCATACTTTTAGCTGAAAATATGTAAAAATATGTATGTTATTGTGCGATACACATATTTTTTCTCAAAAACGGTAAGTCTGGCGTGGTTTTGACCATAACAAGATTTGTAGAGGCATTCATTACGAACATTTTAAACCAAAAATCTTAATTCTAGGCCTAGTAGTTTCCGAGAAAATGGAAATAAACCAAATTATGCCATACTTTTAGCTAAAAATATGTATGTTATTGTGCGATGCACATATTTTTTCTCAAAAACGGTAAGTCTGGCGTGGTTTTGACCATAACAAGATTTGTAGAGGCATTCATTACGAACATTTTAAACCAAAAATCTTAATTCTAGGCTTAGTAGTTTCCGAGAAAATGGAAATAAACCAAATTATGCCATACTTTTAGCTGAAAATATGTAAAAATATGTATGTTATTGTGCAATACACATATTTTTTCTCAAAAACGGTAAGTCTGGCGTGGTTTTGACCATAACAAGATTTGTAGAGGCATTCATTACGAACATTTTAAACCAAAAATCTTAATTCTAGGCCTAGTAGTTTCCGAGAAAATGGAAATAAACCAAATTATGCCATACTTTTAGCTAAAAACATGTATGTTATTGTGCGATGCACATATTTTTTCTCAAAAACGGTAAGTCTGGCGTGGTTTTGACCATAACAAGATTTGTAGAGGCATTCATTACGAACATTTTAAACCAAAAATCTTAATTCTAGGCCTAGTAGTTTCCGAGAAAATGAAAATAAACCAAATTATGCCATACTTTTAGCTAAAAATATGTATGTTATTGTGCGATGCACATATTTTTTCTCAAAAACGGTAAGTCTGGCGTGGTTTTGACCATAACAAGATTTGTAGAGGCATTCATTACGAACATTTTAAACCAAAAATCTTAATTCTAGGCCTAGTAGTTTCCGAGAAAATGGAAATAAACCAAATTATGCCATACTTTTAGCTGAAAATATGTAAAAATATGTATGTTATTGTGCGATACACATATTTTTTCTCAAAAACGGTAAGTCTGGCGTGGTTTTGACCATAACAAGATTTGTAGAGGCATTCATTACGAACATTTTAAACCAAAAATCTTTATTCTAGGCCTAGTAGTTTCCGAGAAAATGGAAATAAACCAAATTATGCCATACTTTTAGCTGAAAATATGTAAAAATATGTATGTTATTGTGCGATACACATATTTTTTCTCAAAAACGGTAAGTCTGGCGTGGTTTTGACCATAACAAGATTTGTAGAGGCATTCATTACGAACATTTTAAACCAAAAATCTTAATTCTAGGCCTAGTAGTTTCCGAGAAAATGGAAATAAACCAAATTATGCCATACTTTTAGCTGAAAATATGTAAAAATATGTATGTTATTGTGCGATACACATATTTTTTCTCAAAAACGGTAAGTCTGGCGTGGTTTTGACCATAACAAGATTTGTAGAGGCATTCATTACGAACATTTTAAACCAAAAATCTTAATTCTAGGCCTAGTAGTTTCCGAGAAAATGGAAATAAACCAAATTATGCCATACTTTTAGCTGAAAATATGTAAAAATATGTATGTTATTGTGCGATACACATATTTTTTCTCAAAAACGGTAAGTCTGGCGTGGTTTTGACCATAACAAGATTTGTAGAGGCATTCATTACGAACATTTTAAACCAAAAATCTTAATTCTAGGCCTAGTAGTTTCCGAGAAAATGAAAATAAACCAAATTATGCCATACTTTTAGCTAAAAATATGTATGTTATTGTGCGATGCACATATTTTTTCTCAAAAACGGTAAGTCTGGCGTGGTTTTGACCATAACAAGATTTGTAGAGGCATTCATTACGAACATTTTAAACCAAAAATCTTAATTCTAGGCCTAGTAGTTTCCGAGAAAATGAAAATAAACCAAATTATGCCATACTTTTAGCTAAAAATATGTATGTTATTGTGCGATGCACATATTTTTTCTCAAAAACGGTAAGTCTGGCGTGGTTTTGACCATAACAAGATTTGTAGAGGCATTCATTACGAACATTTTAAACCAAAAATCTTAATTCTAGGCCTAGTAGTTTCCGAGAAAATGAAAATAAACCAAATTATGCCATACTTTTAGCTAAAAATATGTATGTTATTGTGCGATGCACATATTTTTTCTCAAAAACGGTAAGTCTGGCGTGGTTTTGACCATAACAAGATTTGTAGAGGCATTCATTACGAACATTTTAAACCAAAAATCTTAATTCTAGGCCTAGTAGTTTCCGAGAAAATGGAAATAAACCAAATTATGCCATACTTTTAGCTGAAAATATGTAAAAATATGTATGTTATTGTGCGATACACATATTTTTTCTCAAAAACGGTAAGTCTGGCGTGGTTTTAACCATAACAAGATTTGTAGAGGCATTCATTACGAACATTTTAAACCAAAAATCTTAATTCTAGGCCTAGTAGTTTCCGAGAAAATGAAAATAAACCAAATTATGCCATACTTTTAGCTAAAAATATGTATGTTATTGTGCGATACACATATTTTTTCTCAAAAACGGTAAGTCTGGCGTGGTTTTAACCATAACAAGATTTGTAGAGGCATTCATTACGAACATTTTAAACCAAAAATCTTAATTCTAGGCCTAGTAGTTTCCGAGAAAATGGAAATAAACCAAATTATGCCATACTTTTAGCTGAAAATATGTAAAAATATGTATGTTATTGTGCGATACACATATTTTTTCTCAAAAACGGTAAGTCTGGCGTGGTTTTGACCATAACAAGATTTGTAGAGGCATTCATTACGAACATTTTAAACCAAAAATCTTAATTCTAGGCCTAGTAGTTTCCGAGAAAATGGAAATAAATCAAATTATGCCATACTTTTAGCTGAAAATATGTAAAAATATGTATGTTATTGTGCGATACACATATTTTTTCTCAAAAACGGTAAGTCTGGCGTGGTTTTGACCATAACAAGATTTGTAGAGGCATTCATTACGAACATTTTAAACCAAAAATCTTAATTCTAGGCCTAGTAGTTTCCGAGAAAATGGAAATAAACCAAATTATGCCATACTTTTAGCTAAAAATATGTATGTTATTGTGCGATGCACATATTTTTTCTCAAAAACGGTAAGTCTGGCGTGGTTTTGACCATAACAAGATTTGTAGAGGCATTCATTACGAACATTTTAAACCAAAAATCTTAATTCTAGGCCTAGTAGTTTCCGAGAAAATGAAAATAAACCAAATTATGCCATACTTTTAGCTAAAAATATGTATGTTATTGTGCGATGCACATATTTTTTCTCAAAAACGGTAAGTCTGGCGTGGTTTTGACCATAACAAGATTTGTAGAGGCATTCATTACGAACATTTTAAACCAAAAATCTTAATTCTAGGCCTAGTAGTTTCCGAGAAAATGAAAATAAACCAAATTATGCCATACTTTTAGCTAAAAATATGTATGTTATTGTGCGATGCACATATTTTTTCTCAAAAACGGTAAGTCTGGCGTGGTTTTGACCATAACAAGATTTGTAGAGGCATTCATTACGAACATTTTAAACCAAAAATCTTAATTCTAGGCCTAGTAGTTTCCGAGAAAATGGAAATAAACCAAATTATGCCATACTTTTAGCTAAAAATATGTATGTTATTGTGCGATGCACATATTTTTTCTCAAAAACGGTAAGTCTGGCAAGGTTTTGACCATAACAAGATTTGTAGAGGCATTCATTACGAACATTTTAAAACAAAAATCTTAATTCTAGGCCTAGTAGTTTCCGAGAAAATGAAAACAAACCAAATTATGCCATACTTTTAGCTAAAAATATGTATGTTATTGTGCGATGCACATATTTTTTCTCAAAAACGGTAAGTCTGGCGTGGTTTTGACCATAACAAGATTTGTAGAGGCATTCATTACGAACATTTTAAACCAAAAATCTTAATTCTAGGCCTAGTAGTTTCCGAGAAAATGGAAATAAACCAAATTATGCCATACTTTTAGCTAAAAATATGTATGTTATTGTGCGATGCACATATTTTTTCTCAAAAACGGTAAGTCTGGCGTGGTTTTGACCATAACAAGATTTGTAGAGGCATTCATTACGAACATTTTAAACCAAAAATCTTAATTCTAGGCCTAGTAGTTTCCGAGAAAATGGAAATAAACCAAATTATGCCATACTTTTAGCTGAAAATATGTAAAAATATGTATGTTATTGTGCGATACACATATTTTTTCTCAAAAACGGTAAGTCTGGCGTGGTTTTGACCATAACAAGATTTGTAGAGGCATTCATTACGAACATTTTAAACCAAAAATCTTAATTCTAGGCCTAGTAGTTTCCGAGAAAATGAAAATAAACCAAATTATGCCATACTTTTAGCTGAAAATATGTAAAAATATGTATGTTATTGTGCGATACACATATTTTTTCTCAAAAAGGGTAAGTCTGGCGTGGTTTTGACCATAACAAGATTTGTAGAGGCATTCATTACGAACATTTTAAACCAAAAATCTTAATTCTAGGCCTAGTAGTTTCCGAGAAAATGGAAATAAACCAAATTATGCCATACTTTTAGCTAAAAATATGTATGTTATTGTGCGATGCACATATTTTTTCTCAAAAACGGTAAGTCTGGCGTGGTTTTGACCATAACAAGATTTGTAGAGGCATTCATTACGAACATTTTAAACCAAAAATCTTAATTCTAGGCCTAGTAGTTTCCGAGAAAATGAAAATAAACCAAATTATGCCATACTTTTAGCTAAAAATATGTATGTTATTGTGCGATGCACATATTTTTTCTCAAAAACGGTAAGTCTGGCGTGGTTTTGACCATAACAAGATTTGTAGAGGCATTCATTACGAACATTTTAAACCAAAAATCTTAATTCTAGGCCTAGTAGTTTCCGAGAAAATGAAAATAAACCAAATTATGCCATACTTTTAGCTAAAAATATGTATGTTATTGTGCGATGCACATATTTTTTCTCAAAAACGGTAAGTCTGGCGTGGTTTTGACCATAACAAGATTTGTAGAGGCATTCATTACGAACATTTTAAACCAAAAATCTTAATTCTAGGCCTAGTAGTTTCCGAGAAAATGGAAATAAACCAAATTATGCCATACTTTTAGCTAAAAATATGTATGTTATTGTGCGATGCACATATTTTTTCTCAAAAACGGTAAGTCTGGCGTGGTTTTGACCATAACAAGATTTGTAGAGGCATTCATTACGAACATTTTAAACCAAAAATCTTAATTCTAGGCCTAGTAGTTTCCGAGAAAATGGAAATAAACCAAATTATGCCATACTTTTAGCTAAAAATATGTATGTTATTGTGCGATGCACATATTTTTTCTCAAAAACGGTAAGTCTGGCGTGGTTTTGACCATAACAAGATTTGTAGAGGCATTCATTACGAACATTTTAAACCAAAAATCTTAATTCTAGGCCTAGTAGTTTCCGAGAAAATGAAAATAAACCAAATTATGCCATACTTTTAGCTAAAAATATGTATGTTATTGTGCGATGCACATATTTTTTCTCAAAAACGGTAAGTCTGGCGTGGTTTTGACCATAACAAGATTTGTAGAGGCATTCATTACGAACATTTTAAACCAAAAATCTTAATTCTAGGCCTAGTAGTTTCCGAGAAAATGGAAATAAACCAAATTATGCCATACTTTTAGCTGAAAATATGTAAAAATATGTATGTTATTGTGCGATACACATATTTTTTCTCAAAAACGGTAAGTCTGGCGTGGTTTTGACCATAACAAGATTTGTAGAGGCATTCATTACGAACATTTTAAACCAAAAGTCTTAATTCTAGGCCTAGTAGTTTCCGAGAAAATGGAAATAAACCAAATTATGCCATACTTTTAGCTAAAAATATGTATGTTATTGTGCGATGCACATATTTTTTCTCAAAAACGGTAAGTCTGGCGTGGTTTTGACCATAACAAGATTTGTAGAGGCATTCATTACGAACATTTTAAACCAAAAATCTTAATTCTAGGCCTAGTAGTTTCCGAGAAAATGGAAATAAACCAAATTATGCCATACTTTTAGCTAAAAATATGTATGTTATTGTGCGATGCACATATTTTTTCTCAAAAACGGTAAGTCTGGCGTGGTTTTGACCATAACAAGATTTGTAGAGGCATTCATTACGAACATTTTAAACCAAAAATCTTAATTCTAGGCCTAGTAGTTTCCGAGAAAATGAAAATAAACCAAATTATGCCATACTTTTAGCTAAAAATATGTATGTTATTGTGCGATGCACATATTTTTTCTCAAAAACGGTAAGTCTGGCGTGGTTTTGACCATAACAAGATTTGTAGAGGCATTCATTACGAACATTTTGAACCAAAAATCTTAATTCTAGGCCTAGTAGTTTCCGAGAAAATGGAAATAAACCAAATTATGCCATACTTTTAGCTAAAAATATGTATGTTATTGTGCGATGCACATATTTTTTCTCAAAAACGGTAAGTCTGGCGTGGTTTTGACCATAACAAAATTTGTAGAGGCATTCATTACGAACATTTTAAACCAAAAATCTTAATTCTAGGCCTAGTAGTTTCCGAGAAAATGAAAATAAACCAAATTATGCCATACTTTTAGCTAAAAATATGTATGTTATTGTGCGATGCACATATTTTTTCTCAAAAACGGTAAGTCTGGCGTGGTTTTGACCATAACAAGATTTGTAGAGGCATTCATTACGAACATTTTAAACCAAAAATCTTAATTCTAGGCCTAGTAGTTTCCGAGAAAATGAAAATAAACCAAATTATGCCATACTTTTAGCTAAAAATATGTATGTTATTGTGCGATGCACATATTTTTTCTCAAAAACGGTAAGTCTGGCGTGGTTTTGACCATAACAAGATTTGTAGAGGCATTCATTACGAACATTTTAAACCAAAAATCTTAATTCTAGGCCTAGTAGTTTCCGAGAAAATGAAAATAAACCAAATTATGCCATACTTTTAGCTAAAAATATGTATGTTATTGTGCGATGCACATATTTTTTCTCAAAAACGGTAAGTCTGGCGTGGTTTTGACCATAACAAGATTTGTAGAGGCATTCATTACGAACATTTTAAACCAAAAATCTTAATTCTAGGCCTAGTAGTTTCCGAGAAAATGGAAATAAACCAAATTATGCCATACTTTTAGCTGAAAATATGTAAAAATATGTATGTTATTGTGCGATACACATATTTTTTCTCAAAAACGGTAAGTCTGGCGTGGTTTTGACCATAACAAGATTTGTAGAGGCATTCATTACGAACATTTTAAACCAAAAATCTTAATTCTAGGCCTAGTAGTTTCCGAGAAAATGGAAATAAACCAAATTATGCCATACTTTTAGCTAAAAATATGTATGTTATTGTGCGATGCACATATTTTTTCTCAAAAACGGTAAGTCTGGCGTGGTTTTGACCATAACAAGATTTGTAGAGGCATTCATTACGAACATTTTAAACCAAAAATCTTAATTCTAGGCCTAGTAGTTTCCGAGAAAATGGAAATAAACCAAATTATGCCATACTTTTAGCTAAAAATATGTATGTTATTGTGCGATGCACATATTTTTTCTCAAAAACGGTAAGTCTGGCGTGGTTTTGACCATAACAAGATTTGTAGAGGCATTCATTACGAACATTTTAAACCAAAAATCTTAATTCTAGGCCTAGTAGTTTCCGAGAAAATGAAAATAAACCAAATTATGCCATACTTTTAGCTAAAAATATGTATGTTATTGTGCGATGCACATATTTTTTCTCAAAAACGGTAAGTCTGGCGTGGTTTTGACCATAACAAGATTTGTAGAGGCATTCATTACGAACATTTTAAACCAAAAATCTTAATTCTAGGCCTAGTAGTTTCCGAGAAAATGGAAATAAACCAAATTATGTCATACTTTTAGCTAAAAATATGTATGTTATTGTGCGATGCACATATTTTTTCTCAAAAACGGTAAGTCTGGCGTGGTTTTGACCATAACAAGATTTGTAGAGGCATTCATTACGAACATTTTAAACCAAAAATCTTAATTCTAGGCCTAGTAGTTTCCGAGAAAATGAAAATAAACCAAATTATGCCATACTTTTAGCTAAAAATATGTATGTTATTGTGCGATGCACATATTTTTTCTCAAAAACGGTAAGTCTGGCGTGGTTTTGACCATAACAAGATTTGTAGAGGCATTCATTACGAACATTTTAAACCAAAAATCTTAATTCTAGGCCTAGTAGTTTCCGAGAAAATGAAAATAAACCAAATTATGCCATACTTTTAGCTAAAAATATGTATGTTATTGTGCGATGCACATATTTTTTCTCAAAAACGGTAAGTCTGGCGTGGTTTTGACCATAACAAGATTTGTAGAGGCATTCATTACGAACATTTTAAACCAAAAATCTTAATTCTAGGCCTAGTAGTTTCCGAGAAAATGGAAATAAACCAAATTATGCCATACTTTTAGCTGAAAATATGTAAAAATATGTATGTTATTGTGCGATACACATATTTTTTCTCAAAAACGGTAAGTCTGGCGTGGTTTTGACCATAACAAGATTTGTAGAGGCATTCATTACGAACATTTTAAACCAAAAATCTTAATTCTAGGCCTAGTAGTTTCCGAGAAAATGGAAATAAACCAAATTATGCCATACTTTTAGCTGAAAATATGTAAAAATATGTATGTTATTGTGCGATACACATATTTTTTCTCAAAAACGGTAAGTCTGGCGTGGTTTTGACCATAACAAGATTTGTAGAGGCATTCATTACGAACATTTTAAACCAAAAATCTTAATTCTAGGCCTAGTAGTTTCCGAGAAAATGGAAATAAACCAAATTATGCCAAACTTTTAGCTAAAAATATGTATGTTATTGTGCGATGCACATATTTTTTCTCAAAAACGGTAAGTCTGGCGTGGTTTTGACCATAACAAGATTTGTAGAGGCATTCATTACGAACATTTTAAACCAAAAATCTTAATTCTAGGCCTAGTAGTTTCCGAGAAAATGAAAATAAACCAAATTATGCCATACTTTTAGCTAAAAATATGTATGTTATTGTGCGATGCACATATTTTTTCTCAAAAACGGTAAGTCTGGCGTGGTTTTGACCATAACAAGATTTGTAGAGGCATTCATTACGAACATTTTAAACCAAAAATCTTAATTCTAGGCCTAGTAGTTTCCGAGAAAATGGAAATAAACCAAATTATGCCATACTTTTAGCTGAAAATATGTAAAAATATGTATGTTATTGTGCGATACACATATTTTTTCTCAAAAACGGTAAGTCTGGCGTGGTTTTGACCATAACAAGATTTGTAGAGGCATTCATTACGAACATTTTAAACCAAAAATCTTAATTCTAGGCCTAGTAGTTTCCGAGAAAATGGAAATAAACCAAATTATGCCATACTTTTAGCTAAAAATATGTATGTTATTGTGCGATACACATATTTTTTCTCAAAAACGGTAAGTCTGGCGTGGTTTTGACCATAACAAGATTTGTAGAGGCATTCATTACGAACATTTTAAACCAAAAATCTTAATTCTAGGCCTAGTAGTTTCCGAGAAAATGGAAATAAACCAAATTATGCCATACTTTTAGCTGAAAATATGTAAAAATATGTATGTTATTGTGCGATACACATATTTTTTCTCAAAAACGGTAAGTCTGGCGTGGTTTTGACCATAACAAGATTTGTAGAGGCATTCATTACGAACATTTTAAACCAAAAATCTTAATTCTAGGCCTAGTAGTTTCCGAGAAAATGGAAATAAACCAAATTATGCCATACTTTTAGCTGAAAATATGTAAAAATATGTATGTTATTGTGCGATACACATATTTTTTCTCAAAAACGGTAAGTCTGGCGTGGTTTTGACCATAACAAGATTTGTAGAGGCATTCATTACGAACATTTTAAACCAAAAATCTTAATTCTAGGCCTAGTAGTTTCCGAGAAAATGGAAATAAACCAAATTATGCCATACTTTTAGCTGAAAATATGTAAAAATATGTATGTTATTGTGCGATACACATATTTTTTCTCAAAAACGGTAAGTCTGGCGTGGTTTTGACCATAACAAGATTTGTAGAGGCATTCATTACGAACATTTTAAACCAAAAATCTTAATTCTAGGCCTAGTAGTTTCCGAGAAAATGAAAATAAACCAAATTATGCCATACTTTTAGCTAAAAATATGTATGTTATTGTGCGATGCACATATTTTTTCTCAAAAACGGTAAGTCTGGCGTGGTTTTGACCATAACAAGATTTGTAGAGGCATTCATTACGAACATTTTAAACCAAAAATCTTAATTCTAGGCCTAGTAGTTTCCGAGAAAATGGAAATAAACCAAATTATGCCATACTTTTAGCTGAAAATATGTAAAAATATGTATGTTATTGTGCGATACACATATTTTTTCTCAAAAACGGTAAGTCTGGCGTGGTTTTGACCATAACAAGATTTGTAGAGGCATTCATTACGAACATTTTAAACCAAAAATCTTAATTCTAGGCCTAGTAGTTTCCGAGAAAATGGAAATAAACCAAATTATGCCATACTTTTAGCTGAAAATATGTAAAAATATGTATGTTATTGTGCGATACACATATTTTTTCTCAAAAACGGTAAGTCTGGCGTGGTTTTGACCATAACAAGATTTGTAGAGGCATTCATTACGAACATTTTAAACCAAAAATCTTAATTCTAGGCCTAGTAGTTTCCGAGAAAATGAAAATAAACCAAATTATGCCATACTTTTAGCTAAAAATATGTATGTTATTGTGCGATGCACATATTTTTTCTCAAAAACGGTAAGTCTGGCGTGGTTTTGACCATGACAAGATTTGTAGAGGCATTCATTACGAACATTTTAAACCAAAAATCTTAATTCTAGGCCTAGTAGTTTCCGAGAAAATGAAAATAAACCAAATTATGCCATACTTTTAACTAAAAATATGTATGTTATTGTGCGATGCACATATTTTTTCTCAAAAACGGTAAGTCTGGCGTGGTTTTGACCATAACAAGATTTGTAGAGGCATTCATTACGAACATTTTAAACCAAAAATCTTAATTCTAGGCCTAGTAGTTTCCGAGAAAATGGAAATAAACCAAATTATGCCATACTTTTAGCTGAAAATATGTAAAAATATGTATGTTATTGTGCGATACACATATTTTTTCTCAAAAACGGTAAGTCTGGCGTGGTTTTGACCATAACAAGATTTGTAGAGGCATTCATTACGAACATTTTAAACCAAAAATCTTAATTCTAGGCCTAGTAGTTTCCGAGAAAATGGAAATAAACCAAATTATGCCATACTTTTAGCTGAAAATATGTAAAAATATGTATGTTATTGTGCGATACACATATTTTTTCTCAAAAACGGTAAGTCTGGCGTGGTTTTGACCATAACAAGATTTGTAGAGGCATTCATTACGAACATTTTAAACCAAAAATCTTAATTCTAGGCCTAGTAGTTTCCGAGAAAATGGAAATAAACCAAATTATGCCATACTTTTAGCTGAAAATATGTAAAAATATGTATGTTATTGTGCGATACACATATTTTTTCTCAAAAACGGTAAGTCTGGCGTGGTTTTGACCATAACAAGATTTGTAGAGGCATTCATTACGAACATTTTAAACCAAAAATCTTAATTCTAGGCCTAGTAGTTTCCGAGAAAATGGAAATAAACCAAATTATGCCATACTTTTAGCTGAAAATATGTAAAAATATGTATGTTATTGTGCGATACACATATTTTTTCTCAAAAACGGTAAGTCTGGCGTGGTTTTGACCATAACAAGATTTGTAGAGGCATTCATTACGAACATTTTAAACCAAAAATCTTAATTCTAGGCCTAGTAGTTTCCGAGAAAATGAAAATAAACCAAATTATGCCATACTTTTAGCTGAAAATATGTAAAAATATGTATGTTATTGTGCGATACACATATTTTTTCTCAAAAACGGTAAGTCTGGCGTGGTTTTGACCATAACAAGATTTGTAGAGGCATTCATTACGAACATTTTAAACCAAAAATCTTAATTCTAGGCCTAGTAGTTTCCGAGAAAATGGAAATAAACCAAATTATGCCATACTTTTAGCTGAAAATATGTAAAAATATGTATGTTATTGTGCGATACACATATTTTTTCTCAAAAACGGTAAGTCTGGCGTGGTTTTGACCATAACAAGATTTGTAGAGGCATTCATTACGAACATTTTAAACCAAAAATCTTAATTCTAGGCCTAGTAGTTTCCGAGAAAATGGAAATAAACCAAATTATGCCATACTTTTAGCTGAAAATATGTAAAAATATGTATGTTATTGTGCGATACACATATTTTTTCTCAAAAACGGTAAGTCTGGCGTGGTTTTGACCATAACAAGATTTGTAGAGGCATTCATTACGAACATTTTAAACCAAAAATCTTAATTCTAGGCCTAGTAGTTTCCGAGAAAATGGA
Organism: Myathropa florea; assembly: GCA_930367185.1. NCBI lineage: Eukaryota > Metazoa > Arthropoda > Insecta > Diptera > Syrphidae > Myathropa > Myathropa florea. The sequence goes on from OV884003.1 coordinate 38,845,559, forward strand.
AATAAACCAAATTATGCCATACTTTTAGCTGAAAATATGTAAAAATATGTATGTTATTGTGCGATACACATATTTTTTCTCAAAAACGGTAAGTCTGGCGTGGTTTTGACCATAACAAGATTTGTAGAGGCATTCATTACGAACATTTTAAACCAAAAATCTTAATTCTAGGCCTAGTAGTTTCCGAGAAAATGAAAATAAACCAAATTATGCCATACTTTTAGCTAAAAATATGTATGTTATTGTGCGATGCACATATTTTTTCTCAAAAACGGTAAGTCTGGCGTGGTTTTGACCATAACAAGATTTGTAGAGGCATTCATTACGAACATTTTAAACCAAAAATCTTAATTCTAGGCCTAGTAGTTTCCGAGAAAATGGAAATAAACCAAATTATGCCATACTTTTAGCTGAAAATATGTAAAAATATGTATGTTATTGTGCGATACACATATTTTTTCTCAAAAACTGTAAGTCTGGCGTGGTTTTGACCATAACAAGATTTGTAGAGGCATTCATTACGAACATTTTAAACCAAAAATCTTAATTCTAGGCCTAGTAGTTTCCGAGAAAATGAAAATAAACCAAATTATGCCATACTTTTAGCTAAAAATATGTATGTTATTGTGCGATGCACATATTTTTTCTCAAAAACGGTAAGTCTGGCGTGGTTTTGACCATAACAAGATTTGTAGAGGCATTCATTACGAACATTTTAAACCAAAAATCTTAATTCTAGGCCTAGTAGTTTCCGAGAAAATGGAAATAAACCAAATTATGCCATACTTTTAGCTGAAAATATGTAAAAATATGTATGTTATTGTGCGATACACATATTTTTTCTCAAAAACGGTAAGTCTGGCGTGGTTTTGACCATAACAAGATTTGTAGAGGCATTCATTACGAACATTTTAAACCAAAAATCTTAATTCTAGGCCTAGTAGTTTCCGAGAAAATGAAAATAAACCAAATTATGCCATACTTTTAGCTAAAAATATGTATGTTATTGTGCGATGCACATATTTTTTCTCAAAAACGGTAAGTCTGGCGTGGTTTTGACCATAACAAGATTTGTAGAGGCATTCATTACGAACATTTTAAACCAAAAATCTTAATTCTAGGCCTAGTAGTTTCCGAGAAAATGGAAATAAACCAAATTATGCCATACTTTTAGCTGAAAATATGTAAAAATATGTATGTTATTGTGCGATACACATATTTTTTCTCAAAAACGGTAAGTCTGGCGTGGTTTTGACCATAACAAGATTTGTAGAGGCATTCATTACGAACATTTTAAACCAAAAATCTTAATTCTAGGCCTAGTAGTTTCCGAGAAAATGGAAATAAACCAAATTATGCCATACTTTTAGCTGAAAATATGTAAAAATATGTATGTTATTGTGCGATACACATATTTTTTCTCAAAAACGGTAAGTCTGGCGTGGTTTTGACCATAACAAGATTTGTAGAGGCATTCATTACGAACATTTTAAACCAAAAATCTTAATTCTAGGCCTAGTAGTTTCCGAGAAAATGGAAATAAACCAAATTATGCCATACTTTTAGCTGAAAATATGTAAAAATATGTATGTTATTGTGCGATACACATATTTTTTCTCAAAAACGGTAAGTCTGGCGTGGTTTTGACCATAACAAGATTTGTAGAGGCATTCATTACGAACATTTTAAACCAAAAATCTTAATTCTAGGCCTAGTAGTTTCCGAGAAAATGAAAATAAACCAAATTATGCCATACTTTTAGCTAAAAATATGTATGTTATTGTGCGATGCACATATTTTTTCTCAAAAACGGTAAGTCTGGCGTGGTTTTGACCATAACAAGATTTGTAGAGGCATTCATTACGAACATTTTAAACCAAAAATCTTAATTCTAGGCCTAGTAGTTTCCGAGAAAATGGAAATAAACCAAATTATGCCATACTTTTAGCTGAAAATATGTAAAAATATGTATGTTATTGTGCGATACACATATTTTTTCTCAAAAACTGTAAGTCTGGCGTGGTTTTGACCATAACAAGATTTGTAGAGGCATTCATTACGAACATTTTAAACCAAAAATCTTAATTCTAGGCCTAGTAGTTTCCGAGAAAATGAAAATAAACCAAATTATGCCATACTTTTAGCTAAAAATATGTATGTTATTGTGCGATGCACATATTTTTTCTCAAAAACGGTAAGTCTGGCGTGGTTTTGACCATAACAAGATTTGTAGAGGCATTCATTACGAACATTTTAAACCAAAAATCTTAATTCTAGGCCTAGTAGTTTCCGAGAAAATGGAAATAAACCAAATTATGCCATACTTTTAGCTGAAAATATGTAAAAATATGTATGTTATTGTGCGATACACATATTTTTTCTCAAAAACGGTAAGTCTGGCGTGGTTTTGACCATAACAAGATTTGTAGAGGCATTCATTACGAACATTTTAAACCAAAAATCTTAATTCTAGGCCTAGTAGTTTCCGAGAAAATGGAAATAAACCAAATTATGCCATACTTTTAGCTAAAAATATGTATGTTATTGTGCGATGCACATATTTTTTCTCAAAAACGGTAAGTCTGGCGTGGTTTTGACCATAACAAGATTTGTAGAGGCATTCATTACGAACATTTTAAACCAAAAATCTTAATTCTAGGCCTAGTAGTTTCCGAGAAAATGGAAATAAACCAAATTATGCCATACTTTTAGCTGAAAATATGTAAAAATATGTATGTTATTGTGCGATACACATATTTTTTCTCAAAAACGGTAAGTCTGGCGTGGTTTTGACCATAACAAAATTTGTAGAGGCATTCATTACGAACATTTTAAACCAAAAATCTTAATTCTAGGCCTAGTAGTTTCCGAGAAAATGGAAATAAACCAAATTATGCCATACTTTTAGCTGAAAATATGTAAAAATATGTATGTTATTGTGCGATACACATATTTTTTCTCAAAAACGGTAAGTCTGGCGTGGTTTTGACCATAACAAGATTTGTAGAGGCATTCATTACGAACATTTTAAACCAAAAATCTTAATTCTAGGCCTAGTAGTTTCCGAGAAAATGGAAATAAACCAAATTATGCCATACTTTTAGCTGAAAATATGTAAAAATATGTATGTTATTGTGCGATACACATATTTTTTCTCAAAAACGGTAAGTCTGGCGTGGTTTTGACCATAACAAGATTTGTAGAGGCATTCATTACGAACATTTTAAACCAAAAATCTTAATTCTAGGCCTAGTAGTTTCCGAGAAAATGAAAATAAACCAAATTATGCCATACTTTTAGCTAAAAATATGTATGTTATTGTGCGATGCACATATTTTTTCTCAAAAACGGTAAGTCTGGCGTGGTTTTGACCATAACAAGATTTGTAGAGGCATTCATTACGAACATTTTAAACCAAAAATCTTAATTCTAGGCCTAGTAGTTTCCGAGAAAATGGAAATAAACCAAATTATGCCATACTTTTAGCTGAAAATATGTAAAAATATGTATGTTATTGTGCGATACACATATTTTTTCTCAAAAACTGTAAGTCTGGCGTGGTTTTGACCATAACAAGATTTGTAGAGGCATTCATTACGAACATTTTAAACCAAAAATCTTAATTCTAGGCCTAGTAGTTTCCGAGAAAATGAAAATAAACCAAATTATGCCATACTTTTAGCTAAAAATATGTATGTTATTGTGCGATGCACATATTTTTTCTCAAAAACGGTAAGTCTGGCGTGGTTTTGACCATAACAAGATTTGTAGAGGCATTCATTACGAACATTTTAAACCAAAAATCTTAATTCTAGGCCTAGTAGTTTCCGAGAAAATGGAAATAAACCAAATTATGCCATACTTTTAGCTGAAAATATGTAAAAATATGTATGTTATTGTGCGATACACATATTTTTTCTCAAAAACGGTAAGTCTGGCGTGGTTTTGACCATAACAAGATTTGTAGAGGCATTCATTACGAACATTTTAAACCAAAAATCTTAATTCTAGGCCTAGTAGTTTCCGAGAAAATGGAAATAAACCAAATTATGCCATACTTTTAGCTAAAAATATGTATGTTATTGTGCGATGCACATATTTTTTCTCAAAAACGGTAAGTCTGGCGTGGTTTTGACCATAACAAGATTTGTAGAGGCATTCATTACGAACATTTTAAACCAAAAATCTTAATTCTAGGCCTAGTAGTTTCCGAGAAAATGGAAATAAACCAAATTATGCCATACTTTTAGCTGAAAATATGTAAAAATATGTATGTTATTGTGCGATACACATATTTTTTCTCAAAAACGGTAAGTCTGGCGTGGTTTTGACCATAACAAAATTTGTAGAGGCATTCATTACGAACATTTTAAACCAAAAATCTTAATTCTAGGCCTAGTAGTTTCCGAGAAAATGGAAATAAACCAAATTATGCCATACTTTTAGCTGAAAATATGTAAAAATATGTATGTTATTGTGCGATACACATATTTTTTCTCAAAAACGGTAAGTCTGGCGTGGTTTTGACCATAACAAGATTTGTAGAGGCATTCATTACGAACATTTTAAACCAAAAATCTTAATTCTAGGCCTAGTAGTTTCCGAGAAAATGGAAATAAACCAAATTATGCCATACTTTTAGCTGAAAATATGTAAAAATATGTATGTTATTGTGCGATACACATATTTTTTCTCAAAAACGGTAAGTCTGGCGTGGTTTTGACCATAACAAGATTTGTAGAGGCATTCATTACGAACATTTTAAACCAAAAATCTTAATTCTAGGCCTAGTAGTTTCCGAGAAAATGGAAATAAACCAAATTATGCCATACTTTTAGCTGAAAATATGTAAAAATATGTATGTTATTGTGCGATACACATATTTTTTCTCAAAAACGGTAAGTCTGGCGTGGTTTTGACCATAACAAGATTTGTAGAGGCATTCATTACGAACATTTTAAACCAAAAATCTTAATTCTAGGCCTAGTAGTTTCCGAGAAAATGGAAATAAACCAAATTATGCCATACTTTTAGCTGAAAATATGTAAAAATATGTATGTTATTGTGCGATACACATATTTTTTCTCAAAAACGATAAGTCTGGCGTGGTTTTGACCATAACAAGATTTGTAGAGGCATTCATTACGAACATTTTAAACCAAAAATCTTAATTCTAGGCCTAGTAGTTTCCGAGAAAATGAAAATAAACCAAATTATGCCATACTTTTAGCTAAAAATATGTATGTTATTGTGCGATGCACATATTTTTTCTCAAAAACGGTAAGTCTGGCGTGGTTTTGACCATAACAAGATTTGTAGAGGCATTCATTACGAACATTTTAAACCAAAAATCTTAATTCTAGGCCTAGTAGTTTCCGAGAAAATGGAAATAAACCAAATTATGCCATACTTTTAGCTGAAAATATGTAAAAATATGTATGTTATTGTGCGATACACATATTTTTTCTCAAAAACGGTAAGTCTGGCGTGGTTTTGACCATAACAAGATTTGTAGAGGCATTCATTACGAACATTTTAAACCAAAAATCTTAATTCTAGGCCTAGTAGTTTCCGAGAAAATGGAAATAAACCAAATTATGCCATACTTTTAGCTGAAAATATGTATGTTATTGTGCGATGCACATATTTTTTCTCAAAAACGGTAAGTCTGGCGTGGTTTTGACCATAACAAGATTTGTAGAGGCATTCATTACGAACATTTTAAACCAAAAATCTTAATTCTAGGCCTAGTAGTTTCCGAGAAAATGGAAATAAACCAAATTATGCCATACTTTTAGCTGAAAATATGTAAAAATATGTATGTTATTGTGCGATACACATATTTTTTCTCAAAAACGGTAAGTCTGGCGTGGTTTTGACCATAACAAGATTTGTAGAGGCATTCATTACGAACATTTTAAACCAAAAATCTTAATTCTAGGCCTAGTAGTTTCCGAGAAAATGAAAATAAACCAAATTATGCCATACTTTTAGCTAAAAATATGTATGTTATTGTGCGATGCACATATTTTTTCTCAAAAACGGTAAGTCTGGCGTGGTTTTGACCATAACAAGATTTGTAGAGGCATTCATTACGAACATTTTAAACCAAAAATCTTAATTCTAGGCCTAGTAGTTTCCGAGAAAATGGAAATAAACCAAATTATGCCATAATTTTAGCTAAAAATATGTATGTTATTGTGCGATGCACATATTTTTTCTCAAAAACGGTAAGTCTGGCGTGGTTTTGACCATAACAAGATTTGTAGAGGCATTCATTACGAACATTTTAAACCAAAAATCTTAATTCTAGGCCTAGTAGTTTCCGAGAAAATGAAAATAAACCAAATTATGCCATACTTTTAGCTAAAAATATGTATGTTATTGTGCGATGCACATATTTTTTCTCAAAAACGGTAAGTCTGGCGTGGTTTTGACCATAACAAGATTTGTAGAGGCATTCATTACGAACATTTTAAACCAAAAATCTTAATTCTAGGCCTAGTAGTTTCCGAGAAAATGAAAATAAACCAAATTATGCCATACTTTTAGCTAAAAATATGTATGTTATTGTGCGATGCACATATTTTTTCTCAAAAACGGTAAGTCTGGCGTGGTTTTGACCATAACAAGATTTGTAGAGGCATTCATTACGAACATTTTAAACCAAAAATCTTAATTCTAGGCCTAGTAGTTTCCGAGAAAATGAAAATAAACCAAATTATGCCATACTTTTAGCTAAAAATATGTATGTTATTGTGCGATGCACATATTTTTTCTCAAAAACGGTAAGTCTGGCGTGGTTTTGACCATAACAAGATTTGTGGAGGCATTCATTACGAACATTTTAAACCAAAAATCTTAATTCTAGGCCTAGTAGTTTCCGAGAAAATGGAAATAAACCAAATTATGCCATACTTTTAGCTGAAAATATGTAAAAATATGTATGTTATTGTGCGATGCACATATTTTTTCTCAAAAACGGTAAGTCTGGCGTGGTTTTGACCATAACAAGATTTGTAGAGGCATTAATTACGAACATTTTAAACCAAAAATCTTAATTCTAGGCCTAGTAGTTTCCGAGAAAATGGAAATAAACCAAATTATGCCATACTTTTAGCTAAAAATATGTATGTTATTGTGCGATGCACATATTTTTTCTCAAAAACGGTAAGTCTGGCGTGGTTTTGACCATAACAAGATTTGTAGAGGCATTCATTACGAACATTTTAAACCAAAAATCTTAATTCTAGGCCTAGTAGTTTCCGAGAAAATGGAAATAAACCAAATTATGCCATACTTTTAGCTGAAAATATGTAAAAATATGTATGTTATTGTGCGATACACATATTTTTTCTCAAAAACGGTAAGTCTGGCGTGGTTTTGACCATAACAAGATTTGTAGAGGCATTCATTACGAACATTTTAAACCAAAAATCTTAATTCTAGGCCTAGTAGTTTCCGAGAAAATGGAAATAAACCAAATTATGCCATACTTTTAGCTAAAAATATGTAAAAATATGTATGTTATTGTGCGATGCACATATTTTTTCTCAAAAACGGTAAGTCTGGCGTGGTTTTGACCATAACAAGATTTGTAGAGGCATTCATTACGAACATTTTAAACCAAAAATCTTAATTCTAGGCCTAGTAGTTTCCGAGAAAATGGAAATAAACCAAATTATGCCATACTTTTAGCTGAAAATATGTAAAAATATGTATGTTATTGTGCGATGCACATATTTTTTCTCAAAAACGGTAAGTCTGGCGTGGTTTTGACCATTACAAGATTTGTAGAGGCATTCATTACGAACATTTTAAACCAAAAATCTTAATTCTAGGCCTAGTAGTTTCCGAGAAAATGGAAATAAACCAAATTATGCCATACTTTTAGCTGAAAATATGTATGTTATTGTGCGATGCACATATTTTTTCTCAAAAACGGTAAGTCTGGCGTGGTTTTGACCAGAACAAGATTTGTAGAGGCATTCATTACGAACATTTTAAACCAAAAATCTTAATTCTAGGCCTAGTAGTTTCCGAGAAAATGGAAATAAACCAAATTATGCCATACTTTTAGCTGAAAATATGTAAAAATATGTATGTTATTGTGCGATACACATATTTTTTCTCAAAAACGGTAAGTCTGGCGTGGTTTTGACCATAACAAGATTTGTAGAGGCATTCATTACGAACATTTTAAACCAAAAATCTTAATTCTAGGCCTAGTAGTTTCCGAGAAAATGGAAATAAACCAAATTATGCCATACTTTTAGCTGAAAATATGTAAAAATATGTATGTTATTGTGCGATGCACATATTTTTTCTCAAAAACGGTAAGTCTGGCGTGGTTTTGACCATAACAAGATTTGTAGAGGCATTCATTACGAACATTTTAAACCAAAAATCTTAATTCTAGGCCTACTAGTTTCCGAGAAAATGAAAATAAACCAAATTATGCCATACTTTTAGCTGAAAATATGTAAAAATATGTATGTTATTGTGCGATACACATATTTTTTCTCAAAAACGGTAAGTCTGGCGTGGTTTTGACCATAACAAGATTTGTAGAGGCATTCATTACGAACATTTTAAACCAAAAATCTTAATTCTAGGCCTAGTAGTTTCCGAGAAAATGGAAATAAACCAAATTATGCCATACTTTTAGCTGAAAATATGTATGTTATTGTGCGATGCACATATTTTTTCTCAAAAACGGTAAGTCTGGCGTGGTTTTGACCATAACAAGATTTGTAGAGGCATTCATTACGAACATTTTAAACCAAAAATCTTAATTCTAGGCCTAGTAGTTTCCGAGAAAATGGAAATAAACCAAATTATGCCATACTTTTAGCTGAAAATATGTAAAAATATGTATGTTATTGTGCGATACACATATTTTTTCTCAAAAACGGTAAGTCTGGCGTGGTTTTGACCATAACAAGATTTGTAGAGGCATTCATTACGAACATTTTAAACCAAAAATCTTAATTCTAGGCCTAGTAGTTTCCGAGAAAATGAAAATAAACCAAATTATGCCATACTTTTAGCTAAAAATATGTATGTTATTGTGCGATGCACATATTTTTTCTCAAAAACGGTAAGTCTGGCGTGGTTTTGACCATAACAAGATTTGTAGAGGCATTCATTACGAACATTTTAAACCAAAAATCTTAATTCTAGGCCTAGTAGTTTCCGAGAAAATGGAAATAAACCAAATTATGCCATACTTTTAGCTAAAAATATGTATGTTATTGTGCGATGCACATATTTTTTCTCAAAAACGGTAAGTCTGGCGTGGTTTTGACCATAACAAGATTTGTAGAGGCATTCATTACGAACATTTTAAACCAAAAATCTTAATTCTAGGCCTAGTAGTTTCCGAGAAAATGAAAATAAACCAAATTATGCCATACTTTTAGCTAAAAATATGTATGTTATTGTGCGATGCACATATTTTTTCTCAAAAACGGTAAGTCTGGCGTGGTTTTGACCATAACAAGATTTGTAGAGGCATTCATTACGAACATTTTAAACCAAAAATCTTAATTCTAGGCCTAGTAGTTTCCGAGAAAATGAAAATAAACCAAATTATGCCATACTTTTAGCTAAAAATATGTATGTTATTGTGCGATGCACATATTTTTTCTCAAAAACGGTAAGTCTGGCGTGGTTTTGACCATAACAAGATTTGTAGAGGCATTCATTACGAACATTTTAAACCAAAAATCTTAATTCTAGGCCTAGTAGTTTCCGAGAAAATGAAAATAAACCAAATTATGCCATACTTTTAGCTAAAAATATGTATGTTATTGTGCGATGCACATATTTTTTCTCAAAAACGGTAAGTCTGGCGTGGTTTTGACTATAACAAGATTTGTAGAGGCATTCATTACGAACATTTTAAACCAAAAATCTTAATTCTAGGCCTAGTAGTTTCCGAGAAAATGGAAATAAACCAAATTATGCCATACTTTTAGCTGAAAATATGTAAAAATATGTATGTTATTGTGCGATGCACATATTTTTTCTCAAAAACGGTAAGTCTGGCGTGGTTTTGACCATAACAAGATTTGTAGAGGCATTCATTACGAACATTTTAAACCAAAAATCTTAATTCTAGGCCTAGTAGTTTCCGAGAAAATGGAAATAAACCAAATTATGCCATACTTTTAGCTGAAAATATGTAAAAATATGTATGTTATTGTGCGATGCACATATTTTTTCTCAAAAACGGTAAGTCTGGCGTGGTTTTGACCATAACAAGATTTGTAGAGGCATTCATTACGAACATTTTAAACCAAAAATCTTAATTCTAGGCCTAGTAGTTTCCGAGAAAATGGAAATAAACCAAATTATGCCATACTTTTAGCTGAAAATATGTATGTTATTGTGCGATGCACATATTTTTTCTCAAAAACGGTAAGTCTGGCGTGGTTTTGACCATAACAAGATTTGTAGAGGCATTCATTACGAACATTTTAAACCAAAAATCTTAATTCTAGGCCTAGTAGTTTCCGAGAAAATGGAAATAAACCAAATTATGCCATACTTTTAGCTGAAAATATGTAAAAATATGTATGTTATTGTGCGATACACATATTTTTTCTCAAAAACGGTAAGTCTGGCGTGGTTTTGACCATAACAAGATTTGTAGAGGCATTCATTACGAACATTTTAAACCAAAAATCTTAATTCTAGGCCTAGTAGTTTCCGAGAAAATGGAAATAAACCAAATTATGCCATATTTTTAGCTAAAAATATGTAAAAATATGTATGTTATTGTGCGATGCACATATTTTTTCTCAAAAACGGTAAGTCTGGCGTGGTTTTGACCATAACAAGATTTGTAGAGGCATTCATTACGAACATTTTAAACCAAAAATCTTAATTCTAGGCCTAGTAGTTTCCGAGAAAATGGAAATAAACCAAATTATGCCATACTTTTAGCTGAAAATATGTAAAAATATGTATGTTATTGTGCGATGCACATATTTTTTCTCAAAAACGGTAAGTCTGGCGTGGTTTTGACCATAACAAGATTTGTAGAGGCATTCATTACGAACATTTTAAACCAAAAATCTTAATTCTAGGCCTAGTAGTTTCCGAGAAAATGGAAATAAACCAAATTATGCCATACTTTTAGCTGAAAATATGTATGTTATTGTGCGATGCACATATTTTTTCTCAAAAACGGTAAGTCTGGCGTGGTTTTGACCATAACAAGATTTGTAGAGGCATTCATTACGAACATTTTAAACCAAAAATCTTAATTCTAGGCCTAGTAGTTTCCGAGAAAATGGAAATAAACCAAATTATGCCATACTTTTAGCTGAAAATATGTAAAAATATGTATGTTATTGTGCGATACACATATTTTTTCTCAAAAACGGTAAGTCTGGCGTGGTTTTGACCATAACAAGATTTGTAGAGGCATTCATTACGAACATTTTAAACCAAAAATCTTAATTCTAGGCCTACTAGTTTCCGAGAAAATGGAAATAAACCAAATTATGCCATACTTTTAGCTGAAAATATGTAAAAATATGTATGTTATTGTGCGATGCACATATTTTTTCTCAAAAACGGTAAGTCTGGCGTGGTTTTGACCATAACAAGATTTGTAGAGGCATTCATTACGAACATTTTAAACCAAAAATCTTAATTCTAGGCCTAGTAGTTTCCGAGAAAATGGAAATAAACCAAATTATGCCATACTTTTAGCTGAAAATATGTAAAAATATGTATGTTATTGTGCGATACACATATTTTTTCTCAAAAACGGTAAGTCTGGCGTGGTTTTGACCATAACAAGATTTGTAGAGGCATTCATTACGAACATTTTAAACCAAAAATCTTAATTCTAGGCCTAGTAGTTTCCGAGAAAATGAAAATAAACCAAATTATGCCATACTTTTAGCTAAAAATATGTATGTTATTGTGCGATGCACATATTTTTTCTCAAAAATAGTAAGTCTGGCGTGGTTTTGACCATAACAAGATTTGTAGAGGCATTCATTACGAACATTTTAAACCAAAAATCTTAATTCTAGGCCTAGTAGTTTCCGAGAAAATGAAAATAAACCAAATTATGCCATACTTTTAGCTAAAAATATGTATGTTATTGTGCGATGCACATATTTTTTCTCAAAAATAGTAAGTCTGGCGTGGTTTTGACCATGACAAGATTTGTAGAGGCATTCATTACGAACATTTTAAACCAAAAATCTTAATTCTAGGCCTAGTAGTTTCCGAGAAAATGGAAATAAACCAAATTATGCCATACTTTTAGCTGAAAATATGTAAAAATATGTATGTTATTGTGCGATGCACATATTTTTTCTCAAAAACGGTAAGTCTGGCGTGGTTTTGACCATAACAAGATTTGTAGAGGCATTCATTACGAACATTTTAAACCAAAAGTCTTAATTCTAGGCCTAGTAGTTTCCGAGAAAATGGAAATAAACCAAATTATGCCATACTTTTAGCTGAAAATATGTAAAAATATGTATGTTATTGTGCGATGCACATATTTTTTCTCAAAAACGGTAAGTCTGGCGTGGTTTTGACCATAACAAGATTTGTAGAGGCATTCATTACGAACATTTTAAACCAAAAATCTTAATTCTAGGCCTAGTAGTTTCCGAGAAAATGGAAATAAACCAAATTATGCCATACTTTTAGCTGAAAATATGTATGTTATTGTGCGATGCACATATTTTTTCTCAAAAACGGTAAGTCTGGCGTGGTTTTGACCATAACAAGATTTGTAGAGGCATTCATTACGAACATTTTAAACCAAAAATCTTAATTCTAGGCCTAGTAGTTTCCGAGAAAATGGAAATAAACCAAATTATGCCATACTTTTAGCTGAAAATATGTAAAAATATGTATGTTATTGTGCGATACACATATTTTTTCTCAAAAACGGTAAGTCTGGCGTGGTTTTGACCATAACAAGATTTGTAGAGGCATTCATTACGAACATTTTAAACCAAAAATCTTAATTCTAGGCCTAGTAGTTTCCGAGAAAATGGAAATAAACCAAATTATGCCATACTTTTAGCTGAAAATATGTATGTTATTGTGCGATGCACATATTTTTTCTCAAAAACGGTAAGTCTGGCGTGGTTTTGACCGTAACAAGATTTGTAGAGGCATTCATTACGAACATTTTAAACCAAAAATCTTAATTCTAGGCCTAGTAGTTTCCGAGAAAATGGAAATAAACCAAATTATGCCATACTTTTAGCTGAAAATATGTAAAAATATGTATGTTATTGTGCGATGCACATATTTTTTCTCAAAAACGGTAAGTCTGGCGTGGTTTTGACCATAACAAGATTTGTAGAGGCATTCATTACGAACATTTTAAACCAAAAATCTTAATTCTAGGCCTAGTAGTTTCCGAGAAAATGGAAATAAACCAAATTATGCCATACTTTTAGCTGAAAATATGTATGTTATTGTGCGATGCACATATTTTTTCTCAAAAACGGTAAGTCTGGCGTGGTTTTGACCATAACAAGATTTGTAGAGGCATTCATTACGAACATTTTAAACCAAAAATCTTAATTCTAGGCCTAGTAGTTTCCGAGAAAATGGAAATAAACCAAATTATGCCATACTTTTAGCTGAAAATATGTAAAAATATGTATGTTATTGTGCGATACACATATTTTTTCTCAAAAACGGTAAGTCTGGCGTGGTTTTGACCATAACAAGATTTGTAGAGGCATTCATTACGAACATTTTAAACCAAAAATCTTAATTCTAGGCCTACTAGTTTCCGAGAAAATGGAAATAAACCAAATTATGCCATACTTTTAGCTGAAAATATGTAAAAATATGTATGTTATTGTGCGATGCACATATTTTTTCTCAAAAACGGTAAGTCTGGCGTGGTTTTGACCATAACAAGATTTGTAGAGGCATTAATTACGAACATTTTAAACCAAAAATCTTAATTCTAGGCCTAGTAGTTTCCGAGAAAATGGAAATAAACCAAATTATGCCATACTTTTAGCTAAAAATATGTATGTTATTGTGCGATACACATATTTTTTCTCAAAAACGGTAAGTCTGGCGTGGTTTTGACCATAACAAGATTTGTAGAGGCATTCATTACGAACATTTTAAACCAAAAATCTTAATTCTAGGCCTAGTAGTTTCCGAGAAAATGAAAATAAACCAAATTATGCCATACTTTTAGCTAAAAATATGTATGTTATTGTGCGATGCACATATTTTTTCTCAAAAATAGTAAGTCTGGCGTGGTTTTGACCATAACAAGATTTGTAGAGGCATTCATTACGAACATTTTAAACCAAAAATCTTAATTCTAGGCCTAGTAGTTTCCGAGAAAATGAAAATAAACCAAATTATGCCATACTTTTAGCTAAAAATATGTATGTTATTGTGCGATGCACATATTTTTTCTCAAAAACGGTAAGTCTGGCGTGGTTTTGACCATAACAAGATTTGTAGAGGCATTCATTACGAACATTTTAAACCAAAAATCTTAATTCTAGGCCTAGTAGTTTCCGAGAAAATGGAAATAAACCAAATTATGCCATACTTTTAGCTGAAAATATGTAAAAATATGTATGTTATTGTGCGATACACATATTTTTTCTCAAAAACGGTAAGTCTGGCGTGGTTTTGACCATAAAAAGATTTGTAGAGGCATTCATTACGAACATTTTAAACCAAAAATCTTAATTCTAGGCCTAGTAGTTTCCGAGAAAATGAAAATAAACCAAATTATGCCATACTTTTAGCTAAAAATATGTATGTTATTGTGCGATACACATATTTTTTCTCAAAAACGGTAAGTCTGGCGTGGTTTTGACCATAACAAGATTTGTAGAGGCATTCATTACGAACATTTTAAACCAAAAATCTTAATTCTAGGCCTACTAGTTTCCGAGAAAATGAAAATAAACCAAATTATGCCATACTTTTAGCTAAAAATATGTATGTTATTGTGCGATGCACATATTTTTTCTCAAAAATAGTAAGTCTGGCGTGGTTTTGACCATAACAAGATTTGTAGAGGCATTCATTACGAACATTTTAAACCAAAAATCTTAATTCTAGGCCTAGTAGTTTCCGAGAAAATGGAAATAAACCAAATTATGCCATACTTTTAGCTGAAAATATGTAAAAATATGTATGTTATTGTGCGATACACATATTTTTTCTCAAAAACGGTAAGTCTGGCGTGGTTTTGACCATAACAAGATTTGTAGAGGCATTCATTACGAACATTTTAAACCAAAAATCTTAATTCTAGGCCTAGTAGTTTCCGAGAAAATGGAAATAAACCAAATTATGCCATACTTTTAGCTGAAAATATGTAAAAATATGTATGTTATTGTGCGATACACATATTTTTTCTCAAAAACGGTAAGTCTGGCGTGGTTTTGACCATAACAAGATTTGTAGAGGCATTCATTACGAACATTTTAAACCAAAAATCTTAATTCTAGGCCTAGTAGTTTCCGAGAAAATGGAAATAAACCAAATTATGCCATACTTTTAGCTGAAAATATGTATGTTATTGTGCGATGCACATATTTTTTCTCAAAAACGGTAAGTCTGGCGTGGTTTTGACCATAACAAGATTTGTAGAGGCATTCATTACGAACATTTTAAACCAAAAATCTTAATTCTAGGCCTAGTAGTTTCCGAGAAAATGGAAATAAACCAAATTATGCCATACTTTTAGCTGAAAATATGTAAAAATATGTATGTTATTGTGCGATGCACATATTTTTTCTCAAAAACGGTAAGTCTGGCGTGGTTTTGACCATAACAAGATTTGTAGAGGCATTCATTACGAACATTTTAAACCAAAAATCTTAATTCTAGGCCTAGTAGTTTCCGAGAAAATGGAAATAAACCAAATTATGCCATACTTTTAGCTGAAAATATGTATGTTATTGTGCGATGCACATATTTTTTCTCAAAAACGGTAAGTCTGGCGTGGTTTTGACCATAACAAGATTTGTAGAGGCATTCATTACGAACATTTTAAACCAAAAATCTTAATTCTAGGCCTAGTAGTTTCCGAGAAAATGGAAATAAACCAAATTATGCCATACTTTTAGCTGAAAATATGTATGTTATTGTGCGATGCACATATTTTTTCTCAAAAACGGTAAGTCTGGCGTGGTTTTGACCATAACAAGATTTGTAGAGGCATTCATTACGAACATTTTAAACCAAAAATCTTAATTCTAGGCCTAGTAGTTTCCGAGAAAATGGAAATAAACCAAATTATGCCATACTTTTAGCTGAAAATATGTAAAAATATGTATGTTATTGTGCGATACACATATTTTTTCTCAAAAACGGTAAGTCTGGCGTGGTTTTGACCATAACAAGATTTGTAGAGGCATTCATTACGAACATTTTAAACCAAAAATCTTAATTCTAGGCCTAGTAGTTTCCGAGAAAATGGAAATAAACCAAATTATGCCATACTTTTAGCTGAAAATATGTATGTTATTGTGCGATGCACATATTTTTTCTCAAAAACGGTAAGTCTGGCGTGGTTTTGACCATAACAAGATTTGTAGAGGCATTCATTACGAACATTTTAAACCAAAAATCTTAATTCTAGGCCTAGTAGTTTCCGAGAAAATGGAAATAAACCAAATTATGCCATACTTTTAGCTGAAAATATGTATGTTATTGTGCGATGCACATATTTTTTCTCAAAAACGGTAAGTCTGGCGTGGTTTTGACCATAACAAGATTTGTAGAGGCGAACATTTTAAACCAAAAATCTTAATTCTAGGCCTAGTAGTTTCCGAGAAAATGGAAATAAACCAAATTATGCCATACTTTTAGCTGAAAATATGTATGTTATTGTGCGATGCACATATTTTTTCTCAAAAACGGTAAGTCTGGCGTGGTTTTGACCATAACAAGATTTGTAGAGGCATTCATTACGAACATTTTAAACCAAAAATCTTAATTCTAGGCCTAGTAGTTTCCGAGAAAATGGAAATAAACCAAATTATGCCATACTTTTAGCTGAAAATATGTAAAAATATGTATGTTATTGTGCGATACACATATTTTTTCTCAAAAACGGTAAGTCTGGCGTGGTTTTGACCATAACAAGATTTGTAGAGGCATTCATTACGAACATTTTAAACCAAAAATCTTAATTCTAGGCCTAGTAGTTTCCGAGAAAATGGAAATAAACCAAATTATGCCATACTTTTAGCTAAAAATATGTATGTTATTGTGCGATGCACATATTTTTTCTCAAAAACGGTAAGTCTGGCGTGGTTTTGACCATAACAAGATTTGTAGAGGCATTCATTACGAACATTTTAAACCAAAAATCTTAATTCTAGGCCTAGTAGTTTCCGAGAAAATGGAAATAAACCAAATTATGCCATACTTTTAGCTAAAAATATGTATGTTATTGTGCGATGCACATATTTTTTCTCAAAAACGGTAAGTCTGGCGTGGTTTTGACCATAACAAGATTTGTAGAGGCATTCATTACGAACATTTTAAACCAAAAATCTTAATTCTAGGCCTAGTAGTTTCCGAGAAAATGAAAATAAACCAAATTATGCCATACTTTTAGCTAAAAATATGTATGTTATTGTGCGATGCACATATTTTTTCTCAAGAACGGTAAGTCTGGCGTGGTTTTGACCATAACAAGATTTGTAGAGGCATTCATTACGAACATTTTAAACCAAAAATCTTAATTCTAGGCCTAGTAGTTTCCGAGAAAATGAAAATAAACCAAATTATGCCATACTTTTAGCTAAAAATATGTATGTTATTGTGCGATGCACATATTTTTTCTCAAAAACGGTAAGTCTGGCGTGGTTTTGACCATAACAAGATTTGTAGAGGCATTCATTACGAACATTTTAAACCAAAAATCTTAATTCTAGGCCTAGTAGTTTCCGAGAAAATGAAAATAAACCAAATTATGCCATACTTTTAGCTGAAAATATGTAAAAATATGTATGTTATTGTGCGATACACATATTTTTTCTCAAAAACGGTAAGTCTGGCGTGGTTTTGACCGTAACAAGATTTGTAGAGGCATTCATTACGAACATTTTAAACCAAAAATCTTAATTCTAGGCCTAGTAGTTTCCGAGAAAATGAAAATAAACCAAATTATGCCATACTTTTAGCTAAAAATATGTATGTTATTGTGCGATGCACATATTTTTTCTCAAAAACGGTAAGTCTGGCGTGGTTTTGACCATAACAAGATTTGTAGAGGCATTCATTACGAACATTTTAAACCAAAAATCTTAATTCTAGGCCTAGTAGTTTCCGAGAAAATGGAAATAAACCAAATTATGCCATACTTTTAGCTGAAAATATGTAAAAATATGTATGTTATTGTGCGATACACATATTTTTTCTCAAAAACGGTAAGTCTGGCGTGGTTTTGACCATAACAAGATTTGTAGAGGCATTCATTACGAACATTTTAAACCAAAAATCTTAATTCTAGGCCTAGTAGTTTCCGAGAAAATGGAAATAAACCAAATTATGCCATACTTTTAGCTAAAAATATGTATGTTATTGTGCGATGCACATATTTTTTCTCAAAAAGGGTAAGTCTGGCGTGGTTTTGACCATAACAAGATTTGTAGAGGCATTCATTACGAACATTTTAAACCAAAAATCTTAATTCTAGGCCTAGTAGTTTCCGAGAAAATGGAAATAAACCAAATTATGCCATACTTTTAGCTAAAAATATGTATGTTATTGTGCGATGCACATATTTTTTCTCAAAAACGGTAAGTCTGGCGTGGTTTTGACCATAACAAGATTTGTAGAGGCATTCATTACGAACATTTTAAACCAAAAATCTTAATTCTAGGCCTAGTAGTTTCCGAGAAAATGAAAATAAACCAAATTATGCCATACTTTTAGCTAAAAATATGTATGTTATTGTGCGATGCACATATTTTTTCTCAAAAACGGTAAGTCTGGCGTGGTTTTGACCATAACAAGATTTGTAGAGGCATTCATTACGAACATTTTAAACCAAAAATCTTAATTCTAGGCCTAGTAGTTTCCGAGAAAATGGAAATAAACCAAATTATGCCATACTTTTAGCTAAAAATATGTATGTTATTGTGCGATGCACATATTTTTTCTCAAAAAGGGTAAGTCTGGCGTGGTTTTGACCATAACAAGATTTGTAGAGGCATTCATTACGAACATTTTAAACCAAAAATCTTAATTCTAGGCCTAGTAGTTTCCGAGAAAATGGAAATAAACCAAATTATGCCATACTTTTAGCTAAAAATATGTATGTTATTGTGCGATGCACATATTTTTTCTCAAAAACGGTAAGTCTGGCGTGGTTTTGACCATAACAAGATTTGTAGAGGCATTCATTACGAACATTTTAAACCAAAAATCTTAATTCTAGGCCTAGTAGTTTCCGAGAAAATGGAAATAAACCAAATTATGCCATACTTTTAGCTGAAAATATGTAAAAATATGTATGTTATTGTGCGATACACATATTTTTTCTCAAAAACGGTAAGTCTGGCGTGGTTTTGACCATAACAAGATTTGTAGAGGCATTCATTACGAACATTTTAAACCAAAAATCTTAATTCTAGGCCTAGTAGTTTCCGAGAAAATGGAAATAAACCAAATTATGCCATACTTTTAGCTAAAAATATGTATGTTATTGTGCGATGCACATATTTTTTCTCAAAAAGGGTAAGTCTGGCGTGGTTTTGACCATAACAAGATTTGTAGAGGCATTCATTACGAACATTTTAAACCAAAAATCTTAATTCTAGGCCTAGTAGTTTCCGAGAAAATGGAAATAAACCAAATTATGCCATACTTTTAGCTAAAAATATGTATGTTATTGTGCGATGCACATATTTTTTCTCAAAAACGGTAAGTCTGGCGTGGTTTTGACCATAACAAGATTTGTAGAGGCATTCATTACGAACATTTTAAACCAAAAATCTTAATTCTAGGCCTAGTAGTTTCCGAGAAAATGAAAATAAACCAAATTATGCCATACTTTTAGCTAAAAATATGTATGTTATTGTGCGATGCACATATTTTTTCTCAAAAACGGTAAGTCTGGCGTGGTTTTGACCATAACAAGATTTGTAGAGGCATTCATTACGAACATTTTAAACCAAAAATCTTAATTCTAGGCCTAGTAGTTTCCGAGAAAATGGAAATAAACCAAATTATGCCATACTTTTAGCTGAAAATATGTAAAAATATGTATGTTATTGTGCGATACACATATTTTTTCTCAAAAACGGTAAGTCTGGCGTGGTTTTGACCATAACAAGATTTGTAGAGGCATTCATTACGAACATTTTAAACCAAAAATCTTAATTCTAGGCCTAGTAGTTTCCGAGAAAATGGAAATAAACCAAATTATGCCATACTTTTAGCTGAAAATATGTAAAAATATGTATGTTATTGTGCGATACACATATTTTTTCTCAAAAACGGTAAGTCTGGCGTGGTTTTGACCATAACAAGATTTGTAGAGGCATTCATTACGAACATTTTAAACCAAAAATCTTAATTCTAGGCCTAGTAGTTTCCGAGAAAATGAAAATAAACCAAATTATGCCATACTTTTAGCTAAAAATATGTATGTTATTGTGCGATGCACATATTTTTTCTCAAGAACGGTAAGTCTGGCGTGGTTTTGACCATAACAAGATTTGTAGAGGCATTCATTACGAACATTTTAAACCAAAAATCTTAATTCTAGGCCTAGTAGTTTCCGAGAAAATGAAAATAAACCAAATTATGCCATACTTTTAGCTAAAAATATGTATGTTATTGTGCGATGCACATATTTTTTCTCAAAAACGGTAAGTCTGGCGTGGTTTTGACCATAACAAGATTTGTAGAGGCATTCATTACGAACATTTTAAACCAAAAATCTTAATTCTAGGCCTAGTAGTTTCCGAGAAAATGAAAATAAACCAAATTATGCCATACTTTTAGCTGAAAATATGTAAAAATATGTATGTTATTGTGCGATACACATATTTTTTCTCAAAAACGGTAAGTCTGGCGTGGTTTTGACCATAACAAGATTTGTAGAGGCATTCATTACGAACATTTTAAACCAAAAATCTTAATTCTAGGCCTAGTAGTTTCCGAGAAAATGGAAATAAACCAAATTATGCCATACTTTTAGCTGAAAATATGTAAAAATATGTATGTTATTGTGCGATACACATATTTTTTCTCAAAAACGGTAAGTCTGGCGTGGTTTTGACCATAACAAGATTTGTAGAGGCATTCATTACGAACATTTTAAACCAAAAATCTTAATTCTAGGCCTAGTAGTTTCCGAGAAAATGGAAATAAACCAAATTATGCCATACTTTTAGCTGAAAATATGTAAAAATATGTATGTTATTGTGCGATACACATATTTTTTCTCAAAAACGGTAAGTCTGGCGTGGTTTTGACCATAACAAGATTTGTAGAGGCATTCATTACGAACATTTTAAACCAAAAATCTTAATTCTAGGCCTAGTAGTTTCCGAGAAAATGAAAATAAACCAAATTATGCCATACTTTTAGCTAAAAATATGTATGTTATTGTGCGATGCACATATTTTTTCTCAAAAAGGGTAAGTCTGGCGTGGTTTTGACCATAACAAGATTTGTAGAGGCATTCATTACGAACATTTTAAACCAAAAATCTTAATTCTAGGCCTAGTAGTTTCCGAGAAAATGGAAATAAACCAAATTATGCCATACTTTTAGCTAAAAATATGTATGTTATTGTGCGATGCACATATTTTTTCTCAAAAACGGTAAGTCTGGCGTGGTTTTGACCATAACAAGATTTGTAGAGGCATTCATTACGAACATTTTAAACCAAAAATCTTAATTCTAGGCCTAGTAGTTTCCGAGAAAATGAAAATAAACCAAATTATGCCATACTTTTAGCTAAAAATATGTATGTTATTGTGCGATGCACATATTTTTTCTCAAAAACGGTAAGTCTGGCGTGGTTTTGACCATAACAAGATTTGTAGAGGCATTCATTACGAACATTTTAAACCAAAAATCTTAATTCTAGGCCTAGTAGTTTCCGAGAAAATGGAAATAAACCAAATTATGCCATACTTTTAGCTGAAAATATGTAAAAATATGTATGTTATTGTGCGATACACATATTTTTTCTCAAAAACGGTAAGTCTGGCGTGGTTTTGACCATAACAAGATTTGTAGAGGCATTCATTACGAACATTTTAAACCAAAAATCTTAATTCTAGGCCTAGTAGTTTCCGAGAAAATGGAAATAAACCAAATTATGCCATACTTTTAGCTGAAAATATGTAAAAATATGTATGTTATTGTGCGATACACATATTTTTTCTCAAAAACGGTAAGTCTGGCGTGGTTTTGACCATAACAAGATTTGTAGAGGCATTCATTACGAACATTTTAAACCAAAAATCTTAATTCTAGGCCTAGTAGTTTCCGAGAAAATGGAAATAAACCAAATTATGCCATACTTTTAGCTGAAAATATGTAAAAATATGTATGTTATTGTGCGATACACATATTTTTTCTCAAAAACGGTAAGTCTGGCGTGGTTTTGACCATAACAAGATTTGTAGAGGCATTCATTACGAACATTTTAAACCAAAAATCTTAATTCTAGGCCTAGTAGTTTCCGAGAAAATGAAAATAAACCAAATTATGCCATACTTTTAGCTAAAAATATGTATGTTATTGTGCGATGCACATATTTTTTCTCAAAAACGGTAAGTCTGGCGTGGTTTTGACCATAACAAGATTTGTAGAGGCATTCATTACGAACATTTTAAACCAAAAATCTTAATTCTAGGCCTAGTAGTTTCCGAGAAAATGAAAATAAACCAAATTATGCCATACTTTTAGCTAAAAATATGTATGTTATTGTGCGATGCACATATTTTTTCTCAAAAACGGTAAGTCTGGCGTGGTTTTGACCATAACAAGATTTGTAGAGGCATTCATTACGAACATTTTAAACCAAAAATCTTAATTCTAGGCCTAGTAGTTTCCGAGAAAATGGAAATAAACCAAATTATGCCATACTTTTAGCTGAAAATATGTAAAAATATGTATGTTATTGTGCGATACACATATTTTTTCTCAAAAACGGTAAGTCTGGCGTGGTTTTGACCATAACAAGATTTGTAGAGGCATTCATTACGAACATTTTAAACCAAAAATCTTAATTCTAGGCCTAGTAGTTTCCGAGAAAATGGAAATAAACCAAATTATGCCATACTTTTAGCTGAAAATATGTAAAAATATGTATGTTATTGTGCGATACACATATTTTTTCTCAAAAACGGTAAGTCTGGCGTGGTTTTGACCATAACAAGATTTGTAGAGGCATTCATTACGAACATTTTAAACCAAAAATCTTAATTCTAGGCCTAGTAGTTTCCGAGCAAATGGAAATAAATCAAATTATGCCATACTTTTAGCTGAAAATATGTAAAAATATGTATGTTATTGTGCGATACACATATTTTTTCTCAAAAACGGTAAGTCTGGCGTGGTTTTGACCATAACAAGATTTGTAGAGGCATTCATTACGAACATTTTAAACCAAAAATCTTAATTCTAGGCCTAGTAGTTTCCGAGAAAATGGAAATAAACCAAATTATGCCATACTTTTAGCTGAAAATATGTAAAAATATGTATGTTATTGTGCGATACACATATTTTTTCTCAAAAACGGTAAGTCTGGCGTGGTTTTGACCATAACAAGATTTGTAGAGGCATTCATTACGAACATTTTAAACCAAAAATCTTAATTCTAGGCCTAGTAGTTTCCGAGAAAATGGAAATAAACCAAATTATGCCATACTTTTAGCTGAAAATATGTAAAAATATGTATGTTATTGTGCGATACACATATTTTTTCTCAAAAACGGTAAGTCTGGCGTGGTTTTGACCATAACAAGATTTGTAGAGGCATTCATTACGAACATTTTAAACCAAAAATCTTAATTCTAGGCCTAGTAGTTTCCGAGAAAATGGAAATAAACCAAATTATGCCATACTTTTAGCTGAAAATATGTAAAAATATGTATGTTATTGTGCGATACACATATTTTTTCTCAAAAACGGTAAGTCTGGCGTGGTTTTGACCATAACAAGATTTGTAGAGGCATTCATTACGAACATTTTAAACCAAAAATCTTAATTCTAGGCCTAGTGGTTTCCGAGAAAATGAAAATAAACCAAATTATGCCATACTTTTAGCTAAAAATATGTATGTTATTGTGCGATGCACATATTTTTTCTCAAAAACGGTAAGTCTGGCGTGGTTTTGACCATAACAAGATTTGTAGAGGCATTCATTACGAACATTTTAAACCAAAAATCTTAATTCTAGGCCTAGTAGTTTCCGAGAAAATGAAAATAAACCAAATTATGCCATACTTTTAGCTAAAAATATGTATGTTATTGTGCGATGCACATATTTTTTCTCAAGAACGGTAAGTCTGGCGTGGTTTTGACCATAACAAGATTTGTAGAGGCATTCATTACAAACATTTTAAACCAAAAATCTTAATTCTAGGCCTAGTAGTTTCCGAGAAAATGAAAATAAACCAAATTATGCCATACTTTTAGCTAAAAATATGTATGTTATTGTGCGATGCACATATTTTTTCTCAAAAACGGTAAGTCTGGCGTGGTTTTGACCATAACAAGATTTGTAGAGGCATTCATTACGAACATTTTAAACCAAAAATCTTAATTCTAGGCCTAGTAGTTTCCGAGAAAATGGAAATAAACCAAATTATGCCATACTTTTAGCTGAAAATATGTAAAAATATGTATGTTATTGTGCGATACACATATTTTTTCTCAAAAACGGTAAGTCTGGCGTGGTTTTGACCATAAAAAGATTTGTAGAGGCATTCATTACGAACATTTTAAACCAAAAATCTTAATTCTAGGCCTAGTAGTTTCCGAGAAAATGAAAATAAACCAAATTATGCCATACTTTTAGCTAAAAATATGTATGTTATTGTGCGATACACATATTTTTTCTCAAAAACGGTAAGTCTGGCGTGGTTTTGACCATAACAAGATTTGTAGAGGCATTCATTACGAACATTTTAAACCAAAAATCTTAATTCTAGGCCTAGTAGTTTCCGAGAAAATGGAAATAAATCAAATTATGCCATACTTTTAGCTGAAAATATGTAAAAATATGTATGTTATTGTGCGATACACATATTTTTTCTCAAAAACGGTAAGTCTGGCGTGGTTTTGACCATAACAAGATTTGTAGAGGCATTCATTACGAACATTTTAAACCAAAAATCTTAATTCTAGGCCTAGTAGTTTCCGAGAAAATGGAAATAAACCAAATTATGCCATACTTTTAGCTAAAAATATGTATGTTATTGTGCGATGCACATATTTTTTCTCAAAAACGGTAAGTCTGGCGTGGTTTTGACCATAACAAGATTTGTAGAGGCATTCATTACGAACATTTTAAACCAAAAATCTTAATTCTAGGCCTAGTAGTTTCCGAGAAAATGAAAATAAACCAAATTATGCCATACTTTTAGCTAAAAATATGTATGTTATTGTGCGATGCACATATTTTTTCTCAAAAACGGTAAGTCTGGCGTGGTTTTGACCATAACAAGATTTGTAGAGGCATTCATTACGAACATTTTAAACCAAAAATCTTAATTCTAGGCCTAGTAGTTTCCGAGAAAATGGAAATAAACCAAATTATGCCATACTTTTAGCTGAAAATATGTAAAAATATGTATGTTATTGTGCGATACACATATTTTTTCTCAAAAACGGCAAGTCTGGCGTGGTTTTGACCATAACAAGATTTGTAGAGGCATTCATTACGAACATTTTAAACCAAAAATCTTAATTCTAGGCCTACTAGTTTCCGAGAAAATGAAAATAAACCAAATTATGCCATACTTTTAGCTAAAAATATGTATGTTATTGTGCGATGCACATATTTTTTCTCAAAAACGGTAAGTCTGGCGTGGTTTTGACCATAACAAGATTTGTAGAGGCATTCATTACGAACATTTTAAACCAAAAATCTTAATTCTAGGCCTAGTAGTTTCCGAGAAAATGGAAATAAACCAAATTATGCCATACTTTTAGCTGAAAATATGTAAAAATATGTATGTTATTGTGCGATACACATATTTTTTCTCAAAAACGGTAAGTCTGGCGTGGTTTTGACCATAACAAGATTTGTAGAGGCATTCATTACGAACATTTTAAACCAAAAATCTTAATTCTAGGCCTAGTAGTTTCCGAGAAAATGAAAATAAACCAAATTATGCCATACTTTTAGCTAAAAATATGTAAAAATATGTATGTTATTGTGCGATACACATATTTTTTCTCAAAAACGGTAAGTCTGGCGTGGTTTTGACCATAACAAGATTTGTAGAGGCATTCATTACGAACATTTTAAACCAAAAATCTTAATTCTAGGCCTAGTAGTTTCCGAGAAAATGGAAATAAATCAAATTATGCCATACTTTTAGCTGAAAATATGTAAAAATATGTATGTTATTGTGCGATACACATATTTTTTCTCAAAAACGGTAAGTCTGGCGTGGTTTTGACCATAACAAGATTTGTAGAGGCATTCATTACGAACATTTTAAACCAAAAATCTTAATTCTAGGCCTAGTAGTTTCCGAGAAAATGGAAATAAACCAAATTATGCCATACTTTTAGCTGAAAATATGTAAAAATATGTATGTTATTGTGCGATACACATATTTTTTCTCAAAAACGGTAAGTCTGGCGTGGTTTTGACCATAACAAGATTTGTAGAGGCATTCATTACGAACATTTTAAACCAAAAATCTTAATTCTAGGCCTAGTAGTTTCCGAGAAAATGGAAATAAACCAAATTATGCCATACTTTTAGCTGAAAATATGTAAAAATATGTATGTTATTGTGCGATACACATATTTTTTCTCAAAAACGGTAAGTCTGGCGTGGTTTTGACCATAACAAGATTTGTAGAGGCATTCATTACGAACATTTTAAACCAAAAATCTTAATTCTAGGCCTAGTAGTTTCCGAGAAAATGGAAATAAACCAAATTATGCCATACTTTTAGCTGAAAATATGTAAAAATATGTATGTTATTGTGCGATACACATATTTTTTCTCAAAAACGGTAAGTCTGGCGTGGTTTTGACCATAACAAGATTTGTAGAGGCATTCATTACGAACATTTTAAACCAAAAATCTTAATTCTAGGCCTAGTAGTTTCCGAGAAAATGAAAATAAACCAAATTATGCCATACTTTTAGCTAAAAATATGTATGTTATTGTGCGATGCACATATTTTTTCTCAAAAACGGTAAGTCTGGCGTGGTTTTGACCATAACAAGATTTGTAGAGGCATTCATTACGAACATTTTAAACCAAAAATCTTAATTCTAGGCCTAGTAGTTTCCGAGAAAATGAAAATAAACCAAATTATGCCATACTTTTAGCTAAAAATATGTATGTTATTGTGCGATGCACATATTTTTTCTCAAGAACGGTAAGTCTGGCGTGGTTTTGACCATAACAAGATTTGTAGAGGCATTCATTACAAACATTTTAAACCAAAAATCTTAATTCTAGGCCTAGTAGTTTCCGAGAAAATGAAAATAAACCAAATTATGCCATACTTTTAGCTAAAAATATGTATGTTATTGTGCGATGCACATATTTTTTCTCAAAAACGGTAAGTCTGGCGTGGTTTTGACCATAACAAGATTTGTAGAGGCATTCATTACGAACATTTTAAACCAAAAATCTTAATTCTAGGCCTAGTAGTTTCCGAGAAAATGGAAATAAACCAAATTATGCCATACTTTTAGCTGAAAATATGTAAAAATATGTATGTTATTGTGCGATACACATATTTTTTCTCAAAAACGGTAAGTCTGGCGTGGTTTTGACCATAAAAAGATTTGTAGAGGCATTCATTACGAACATTTTAAACCAAAAATCTTAATTCTAGGCCTAGTAGTTTCCGAGAAAATGAAAATAAACCAAATTATGCCATACTTTTAGCTAAAAATATGTATGTTATTGTGCGATACACATATTTTTTCTCAAAAACGGTAAGTCTGGCGTGGTTTTGACCATAACAAGATTTGTAGAGGCATTCATTACGAACATTTTAAACCAAAAATCTTAATTCTAGGCCTAGTAGTTTCCGAGAAAATGGAAATAAATCAAATTATGCCATACTTTTAGCTGAAAATATGTAAAAATATGTATGTTATTGTGCGATACACATATTTTTTCTCAAAAACGGTAAGTCTGGCGTGGTTTTGACCATAACAAGATTTGTAGAGGCATTCATTACGAACATTTTAAACCAAAAATCTTAATTCTAGGCCTAGTAGTTTCCGAGAAAATGGAAATAAACCAAATTATGCCATACTTTTAGCTAAAAATATGTATGTTATTGTGCGATGCACATATTTTTTCTCAAAAACGGTAAGTCTGGCGTGGTTTTGACCATAACAAGATTTGTAGAGGCATTCATTACGAACATTTTAAACCAAAAATCTTAATTCTAGGCCTAGTAGTTTCCGAGAAAATGAAAATAAACCAAATTATGCCATACTTTTAGCTAAAAATATGTATGTTATTGTGCGATGCACATATTTTTTCTCAAAAACGGTAAGTCTGGCGTGGTTTTGACCATAACAAGATTTGTAGAGGCATTCATTACGAACATTTTAAACCAAAAATCTTAATTCTAGGCCTAGTAGTTTCCGAGAAAATGGAAATAAACCAAATTATGCCATACTTTTAGCTGAAAATATGTAAAAATATGTATGTTATTGTGCGATACACATATTTTTTCTCAAAAACGGCAAGTCTGGCGTGGTTTTGACCATAACAAGATTTGTAGAGGCATTCATTACGAACATTTTAAACCAAAAATCTTAATTCTAGGCCTACTAGTTTCCGAGAAAATGAAAATAAACCAAATTATGCCATACTTTTAGCTAAAAATATGTATGTTATTGTGCGATGCACATATTTTTTCTCAAAAACGGTAAGTCTGGCGTGGTTTTGACCATAACAAGATTTGTAGAGGCATTCATTACGAACATTTTAAACCAAAAATCTTAATTCTAGGCCTAGTAGTTTCCGAGAAAATGGAAATAAACCAAATTATGCCATACTTTTAGCTGAAAATATGTAAAAATATGTATGTTATTGTGCGATACACATATTTTTTCTCAAAAACGGTAAGTCTGGCGTGGTTTTGACCATAACAAGATTTGTAGAGGCATTCATTACGAACATTTTAAACCAAAAATCTTAATTCTAGGCCTAGTAGTTTCCGAGAAAATGAAAATAAACCAAATTATGCCATACTTTTAGCTAAAAATATGTATGTTATTGTGCGATGCACATATTTTTTCTCAAAAACGGTAAGTCTGGCGTGGTTTTGACCATAACAAGATTTGTAGAGGCATTCATTACGAACATTTTAAACCAAAAATCTTAATTCTAGGCCTAGTAGTTTCCGAGAAAATGAAAATAAACCAAATTATGCCATACTTTTAGCTAAAAATATGTATGTTATTGTGCGATGCACATATTTTTTCTCAAAAACGGTAAGTCTGGCGTGGTTTTGACCATAACAAGATTTGTAGAGGCATTCATTACGAACATTTTAAACCAAAAATCTTAATTCTAGGCCTAGTAGTTTCCGAGAAAATGAAAATAAACCAAATTATGCCATACTTTTAGCTGAAAATATGTAAAAATATGTATGTTATTGTGCGATACACATATTTTTTCTCAAAAACGGTAAGTCTGGCGTGGTTTTGACCATAACAAGATTTGTAGAGGCATTCATTACGAACATTTTAAACCAAAAATCTTAATTCTAGGCCTAGTAGTTTCCGAGAAAATGGAAATAAACCAAATTATGCCATACTTTTAGCTAAAAATATGTATGTTATTGTGCGATGCACATATTTTTTCTCAAAAACGGTAAGTCTGGCGTGGTTTTGACCATAACAAGATTTGTAGAGGCATTCATTACGAACATTTTAAACCAAAAATCTTAATTCTAGGCCTAGTAGTTTCCGAGAAAATGAAAATAAACCAAATTATGCCATACTTTTAGCTAAAAATATGTATGTTATTGTGCGATGCACATATTTTTTCTCAAAAACGGTAAGTCTGGCGTGGTTTTGACCATAACAAGATTTGTAGAGGCATTCATTACGAACATTTTAAACCAAAAATCTTAATTCTAGGCCTAGTAGTTTCCGAGAAAATGAAAATAAACCAAATTATGCCATACTTTTAGCTAAAAATATGTATGTTATTGTGCGATGCACATATTTTTTCTCAAAAACGGTAAGTCTGGCGTGGTTTTGACCATAACAAGATTTGTAGAGGCATTCATTACGAACATTTTAAACCAAAAATCTTAATTCTAGGCCTAGTAGTTTCCGAGAAAATGGAAATAAACCAAATTATGCCATACTTTTAGCTAAAAATATGTATGTTATTGTGCGATGCACATATTTTTTCTCAAAAACGGTAAGTCTGGCGTGGTTTTGACCATAACAAGATTTGTAGAGGCATTCATTACGAACATTTTAAACCAAAAATCTTAATTCTAGGCCTAGTAGTTTCCGAGAAAATGAAAATAAACCAAATTATGCCATACTTTTAGCTAAAAATATGTATGTTATTGTGCGATGCACATATTTTTTCTCAAAAACGGTAAGTCTGGCGTGGTTTTGACCATAACAAGATTTGTAGAGGCATTCATTACGAACATTTTAAACCAAAAATCTTAATTCTAGGCCTAGTAGTTTCCGAGAAAATGAAAATAAACCAAATTATGCCATACTTTTAGCTAAAAATATGTATGTTATTGTGCGATGCACATATTTTTTCTCAAAAACGGTAAGTCTGGCGTGGTTTTGACCATAACAAGATTTGTAGAGGCATTCATTACGAACATTTTAAACCAAAAATCTTAATTCTAGGCCTAGTAGTTTCCGAGAAAATGAAAATAAACCAAATTATGCCATACTTTTAGCTGAAAATATGTAAAAATATGTATGTTATTGTGCGATACACATATTTTTTCTCAAAAACGGTAAGTCTGGCGTGGTTTTGACCATAACAAGATTTGTAGAGGCATTCATTACGAACATTTTAAACCAAAAATCTTAATTCTAGGCCTAGTAGTTTCCGAGAAAATGGAAATAAACCAAATTATGCCATACTTTTAGCTGAAAATATGTAAAAATATGTATGTTATTGTGCGATACACATATTTTTTCTCAAAAACGGTAAGTCTGGCGTGGTTTTGACCATAACAAGATTTGTAGAGGCATTCATTACGAACATTTTAAACCAAAAATCTTAATTCTAGGCCTAGTAGTTTCCGAGAAAATGGAAATAAACCAAATTATGCCATACTTTTAGCTAAAAATATGTATGTTATTGTGCGATGCACATATTTTTTCTCAAAAACGGTAAGTCTGGCGTGGTTTTGACCATAACAAGATTTGTAGAGGCATTCATTACGAACATTTTAAACCAAAAATCTTAATTCTAGGCCTAGTAGTTTCCGAGAAAATGAAAATAAACCAAATTATGCCATACTTTTAGCTAAAAATATGTATGTTATTGTGCGATGCACATATTTTTTCTCAAAAACGGTAAGTCTGGCGTGGTTTTGACCATAACAAGATTTGTAGAGGCATTCATTACGAACATTTTAAACCAAAAATCTTAATTCTAGGCCTAGTAGTTTCCGAGAAAATGAAAATAAACCAAATTATGCCATACTTTTAGCTAAAAATATGTATGTTATTGTGCGATGCACATATTTTTTCTCAAAAACGGTAAGTCTGGCGTGGTTTTGACCATAACAAGATTTGTAGAGGCATTCATTACGAACATTTTAAACCAAAAATCTTAATTCTAGGCCTAGTAGTTTCCGAGAAAATGGAAATAAACCAAATTATGCCATACTTTTAGCTAAAAATATGTATGTTATTGTGCGATGCACATATTTTTTCTCAAAAACGGTAAGTCTGGCGTGGTTTTGACCATAACAAGATTTGTAGAGGCATTCATTACGAACATTTTAAACCAAAAATCTTAATTCTAGGCCTAGTAGTTTCCGAGAAAATGGAAATAAACCAAATTATGCCATACTTTTAGCTAAAAATATGTATGTTATTGTGCGATGCACATATTTTTTCTCAAAAACGGTAAGTCTGGCGTGGTTTTGACCATAACAAGATTTGTAGAGGCATTCATTACGAACATTTTAAACCAAAAATCTTAATTCTAGGCCTAGTAGTTTCCGAGAAAATGGAAATAAACCAAATTATGCCATACTTTTAGCTGAAAATATGTAAAAATATGTATGTTATTGTGCGATACACATATTTTTTCTCAAAAACGGTAAGTCTGGCGTGGTTTTGACCATAACAAGATTTGTAGAGGCATTCATTACGAACATTTTAAACCAAAAATCTTAATTCTAGGCCTAGTAGTTTCCGAGAAAATGAAAATAAACCAAATTATGCCATACTTTTAGCTAAAAATATGTATGTTATTGTGCGATGCACATATTTTTTCTCAAAAACGGTAAGTCTGGCGTGGTTTTGACCATAACAAGATTTGTAGAGGCATTCATTACGAACATTTTAAACCAAAAATCTTAATTCTAGGCCTAGTAGTTTCCGAGAAAATGGAAATAAACCAAATTATGCCATACTTTTAGCTAAAAATATGTATGTTATTGTGCGATGCACATATTTTTTCTCAAAAACGGTAAGTCTGGCGTGGTTTTGACCATAACAAGATTTGTAGAGGCATTCATTACGAACATTTTAAACCAAAAATCTTAATTCTAGGCCTAGTAGTTTCCGAGAAAATGAAAATAAACCAAATTATGCCATACTTTTAGCTGAAAATATGTAAAAATATGTATGTTATTGTGCGATACACATATTTTTTCTCAAAAACGGTAAGTCTGGCGTGGTTTTGACCATAACAAGATTTGTAGAGGCATTCATTACGAACATTTTAAACCAAAAATCTTAATTCTAGGCCTAGTAGTTTCCGAGAAAATGAAAATAAACCAAATTATGCCATACTTTTAACTAAAAATATGTATGTTATTGTGCGATGCACATATTTTTTCTCAAAAACGGTAAGTCTGGCGTGGTTTTGACCATAACAAGATTTGTAGAGGCATTCATTACGAACATTTTAAACCAAAAATCTTAATTCTAGGCCTAGTAGTTTCCGAGAAAATGAAAATAAACCAAATTATGCCATACTTTTAGCTAAAAATATGTATGTTATTGTGCGATGCACATATTTTTTCTCAAAAACGGTAAGTCTGGCGTGGTTTTGACCATAACAAGATTTGTAGAGGCATTCATTACGAACATTTTAAACCAAAAATCTTAATTCTAGGCCTAGTAGTTTCCGAGAAAATGGAAATAAACCAAATTATGCCATACTTTTAGCTAAAAATATGTATGTTATTGTGCGATGCACATATTTTTTCTCAAAAACGGTAAGTCTGGCGTGGTTTTGACCATAACAAGATTTGTAGAGGCATTCATTACGAACATTTTAAACCAAAAATCTTAATTCTAGGCCTAGTAGTTTCCGAGAAAATGAAAATAAACCAAATTATGCCATACTTTTAGCTAAAAATATGTATGTTATTGTGCGATGCACATATTTTTTCTCAAAAACGGTAAGTCTGGCGTGGTTTTGACCATAACAAGATTTGTAGAGGCATTCATTACGAACATTTTAAACCAAAAATCTTAATTCTAGGCCTAGTAGTTTCCGAGAAAATGGAAATAAACCAAATTATGCCATACTTTTAGCTAAAAATATGTATGTTATTGTGCGATGCACATATTTTTTCTCAAAAACGGTAAGTCTGGCGTGGTTTTGACCATAACAAGATTTGTAGAGGCATTCATTACGAACATTTTAAACCAAAAATCTTAATTCTAGGCCTAGTAGTTTCCGAGAAAATGGAAATAAACCAAATTATGCCATACTTTTAGCTGAAAATATGTAAAAATATGTATGTTATTGTGCGATACACATATTTTTTCTCAAAAACGGTAAGTCTGGCGTGGTTTTGACCATAACAAGATTTGTAGAGGCATTCATTACGAACATTTTAAACCAAAAATCTTAATTCTAGGCCTAGTAGTTTCCGAGAAAATGGAAATAAACCAAATTATGCCATACTTTTAGCTGAAAATATGTAAAAATATGTATGTTATTGTGCGATACACATATTTTTTCTCAAAAACGGTAAGTCTGGCGTGGTTTTGACCATAACAAGATTTGTAGAGGCATTCATTACGAACATTTTAAACCAAAAATCTTAATTCTAGGCCTAGTAGTTTCCGAGAAAATGGAAATAAACCAAATTATGCCATACTTTTAGCTAAAAATATGTATGTTATTGTGCGATGCACATATTTTTTCTCAAAAACGGTAAGTCTGGCGTGGTTTTGACCATAACAAGATTTGTAGAGGCATTCATTACGAACATTTTAAACCAAAAATCTTAATTCTAGGCCTAGTAGTTTCCGAGAAAATGGAAATAAACCAAATTATGCCATACTTTTAGCTGAAAATATGTAAAAATATGTATGTTATTGTGCGATACACATATTTTTTCTCAA
Source organism: Myathropa florea (assembly GCA_930367185.1). Lineage (NCBI taxonomy): Eukaryota > Metazoa > Arthropoda > Insecta > Diptera > Syrphidae > Myathropa > Myathropa florea. The sequence continues at coordinate 38,880,335 of OV884003.1, forward strand.
AAACGGTAAGTCTGGCGTGGTTTTGACCATAACAAGATTTGTAGAGGCATTCATTACGAACATTTTAAACCAAAAATCTTAATTCTAGGCCTAGTAGTTTCCGAGAAAATGGAAATAAACCAAATTATGCCATACTTTTAGCTGAAAATATGTAAAAATATGTATGTTATTGTGCGATACACATATTTTTTCTCAAAAACGGTAAGTCTGGCGTGGTTTTGACCATAACAAGATTTGTAGAGGCATTCATTACGAACATTTTAAACCAAAAATCTTAATTCTAGGCCTAGTAGTTTCCGAGAAAATGGAAATAAACCAAATTATGCCATACTTTTAGCTGAAAATATGTAAAAATATGTATGTTATTGTGCGATACACATATTTTTTCTCAAAAACGGTAAGTCTGGCGTGGTTTTGACCATAACAAGATTTGTAGAGGCATTCATTACGAACATTTTAAACCAAAAATCTTAATTCTAGGCCTAGTAGTTTCCGAGAAAATGAAAATAAACCAAATTATGCCATACTTTTAGCTAAAAATATGTATGTTATTGTGCGATGCACATATTTTTTCTCAAAAACGGTAAGTCTGGCGTGGTTTTGACCATAACAAGATTTGTAGAGGCATTCATTACGAACATTTTAAACCAAAAATCTTAATTCTAGGCCTAGTAGTTTCCGAGAAAATGAAAATAAACCAAATTATGCCATACTTTTAGCTAAAAATATGTATGTTATTGTGCGATGCACATATTTTTTCTCAAAAACGGTAAGTCTGGCGTGGTTTTGACCATAACAAGATTTGTAGAGGCATTCATTACGAACATTTTAAACCAAAAATCTTAATTCTAGGCCTAGTAGTTTCCGAGAAAATGGAAATAAACCAAATTATGCCATACTTTTAGCTGAAAATATGTAAAAATATGTATGTTATTGTGCGATACACATATTTTTTCTCAAAAACGGTAAGTCTGGCGTGGTTTTGACCATAACAAGATTTGTAGAGGCATTCATTACGAACATTTTAAACCAAAAATCTTAATTCTAGGCCTAGTAGTTTCCGAGAAAATGGAAATAAACCAAATTATGCCATACTTTTAGCTGAAAATATGTAAAAATATGTATGTTATTGTGCGATACACATATTTTTTCTCAAAAACGGTAAGTCTGGCGTGGTTTTGACCATAACAAGATTTGTAGAGGCATTCATTACGAACATTTTAAACCAAAAATCTTAATTCTAGGCCTAGTAGTTTCCGAGAAAATGGAAATAAACCAAATTATGCCATACTTTTAGCTGAAAATATGTAAAAATATGTATGTTATTGTGCGATACACATATTTTCTCTCAAAAACGGTAAGTCTGGCGTGGTTTTAACCATAACAAGATTTGTAGAGGCATTCATTACGAACATTTTAAACCAAAAATCTTAATTCTAGGCCTAGTAGTTTCCGAGAAAATGGAAATAAACCAAATTATGCCATACTTTTAGCTAAAAATATGTATGTTATTGTGCGATGCACATATTTTTTCTCAAAAACGGTAAGTCTGGCGTGGTTTTGACCATAACAAGATTTGTAGAGGCATTCATTACGAACATTTTAAACCAAAAATCTTAATTCTAGGCCTAGTAGTTTCCGAGAAAATGGAAATAAACCAAATTATGCCATACTTTTAGCTGAAAATATGTAAAAATATGTATGTTATTGTGCGATACACATATTTTTTCTCAAAAACGGTAAGTCTGGCGTGGTTTTGACCATAACAAGATTTGTAGAGGCATTCATTACGAACATTTTAAACCAAAAATCTTAATTCTAGGCCTAGTAGTTTCCGAGAAAATGGAAATAAACCAAATTATGCCATACTTTTAGCTGAAAATATGTAAAAATATGTATGTTATTGTGCGATACACATATTTTTTCTCAAAAACGGTAAGTCTGGCGTGGTTTTGACCATAACAAGATTTGTAGAGGCATTCATTACGAACATTTTAAACCAAAAATCTTAATTCTAGGCCTAGTAGTTTCCGAGAAAATGGAAATAAACCAAATTATGCCATACTTTTAGCTGAAAATATGTAAAAATATGTATGTTATTGTGCGATACACATATTTTTTCTCAAAAACGGTAAGTCTGGCGTGGTTTTGACCATAACAAGATTTGTAGAGGCATTCATTACGAACATTTTAAACCAAAAATCTTAATTCTAGGCCTAGTAGTTTCCGAGAAAATGAAAATAAACCAAATTATGCCATACTTTTAGCTAAAAATATGTATGTTATTGTGCGATGCACATATTTTTTCTCAAAAACGGTAAGTCTGGCGTGGTTTTGACCATAACAAGATTTGTAGAGGCATTCATTACGAACATTTTAAACCAAAAATCTTAATTCTAGGCCTAGTAGTTTCCGAGAAAATGAAAATAAACCAAATTATGCCATACTTTTAGCTAAAAATATGTATGTTATTGTGCGATGCACATATTTTTTCTCAAAAACGGTAAGTCTGGCGTGGTTTTGACCATAACAAGATTTGTAGAGGCATTCATTACGAACATTTTAAACCAAAAATCTTAATTCTAGGCCTAGTAGTTTCCGAGAAAATGGAAATAAACCAAATTATGCCATACTTTTAGCTGAAAATATGTAAAAATATGTATGTTATTGTGCGATACACATATTTTTTCTCAAAAACGGTAAGTCTGGCGTGGTTTTGACCATAACAAGATTTGTAGAGGCATTCATTACGAACATTTTAAACCAAAAATCTTAATTCTAGGCCTAGTAGTTTCCGAGAAAATGGAAATAAACCAAATTATGCCATACTTTTAGCTGAAAATATGTAAAAATATGTATGTTATTGTGCGATACACATATTTTTTCTCAAAAACGGTAAGTCTGGCGTGGTTTTGACCATAACAAGATTTGTAGAGGCATTCATTACGAACATTTTAAACCAAAAATCTTAATTCTAGGCCTAGTAGTTTCCGAGAAAATGGAAATAAACCAAATTATGCCATACTTTTAGCTGAAAATATGTAAAAATATGTATGTTATTGTGCGATACACATATTTTCTCTCAAAAACGGTAAGTCTGGCGTGGTTTTAACCATAACAAGATTTGTAGAGGCATTCATTACGAACATTTTAAACCAAAAATCTTAATTCTAGGCCTAGTAGTTTCCGAGAAAATGAAAATAAACCAAATTATGCCATACTTTTAGCTAAAAATATGTATGTTATTGTGCGATGCACATATTTTTTCTCAAAAACGGTAAGTCTGGCGTGGTTTTGACCATAACAAGATTTGTAGAGGCATTCATTACGAACATTTTAAACCAAAAATCTTAATTCTAGGCCTAGTAGTTTCCGAGAAAATGAAAATAAACCAAATTATGCCATACTTTTAGCTAAAAATATGTATGTTATTGTGCGATGCACATATTTTTTCTCAAAAACGGTAAGTCTGGCGTGGTTTTGACCATAACAAGATTTGTAGAGGCATTCATTACGAACATTTTAAACCAAAAATCTTAATTCTAGGCCTAGTAGTTTCCGAGAAAATGGAAATAAACCAAATTATGCCATACTTTTAGCTGAAAATATGTAAAAATATGTATGTTATTGTGCGATACACATATTTTTTCTCAAAAACGGTAAGTCTGGCGTGGTTTTGACCATAACAAGATTTGTAGAGGCATTCATTACGAACATTTTAAACCAAAAATCTTAATTCTAGGCCTAGTAGTTTCCGAGAAAATGGAAATAAACCAAATTATGCCATACTTTTAGCTGAAAATATGTAAAAATATGTATGTTATTGTGCGATACACATATTTTTTCTCAAAAACGGTAAGTCTGGCGTGGTTTTGACCATAACAAGATTTGTAGAGGCATTCATTACGAACATTTTAAACCAAAAATCTTAATTCTAGGCCTAGTAGTTTCCGAGAAAATGGAAATAAACCAAATTATGCCATACTTTTAGCTAAAAATATGTATGTTATTGTGCGATGCACATATTTTTTCTCAAAAACGGTAAGTCTGGCGTGGTTTTGACCATAACAAGATTTGTAGAGGCATTCATTACGAACATTTTAAACCAAAAATCTTAATTCTAGGCCTAGTAGTTTCCGAGAAAATGGAAATAAACCAAATTATGCCATACTTTTAGCTGAAAATATGTAAAAATATGTATGTTATTGTGCGATACACATATTTTTTCTCAAAAACGGTAAGTCTGGCGTGGTTTTGACCATAACAAGATTTGTAGAGGCATTCATTACGAACATTTTAAACCAAAAATCTTAATTCTAGGCCTAGTAGTTTCCGAGAAAATGGAAATAAACCAAATTATGCCATACTTTTAGCTGAAAATATGTAAAAATATGTATGTTATTGTGCGATACACATATTTTTTCTCAAAAACGGTAAGTCTGGCGTGGTTTTGACCATAACAAGATTTGTAGAGGCATTCATTACGAACATTTTAAACCAAAAATCTTAATTCTAGGCCTAGTAGTTTCCGAGAAAATGGAAATAAACCAAATTATGCCATACTTTTAGCTGAAAATATGTAAAAATATGTATGTTATTGTGCGATACACATATTTTTTCTCAAAAACGGTAAGTCTGGCGTGGTTTTGACCATAACAAGATTTGTAGAGGCATTCATTACGAACATTTTAAACCAAAAATCTTAATTCTAGGCCTAGTAGTTTCCGAGAAAATGAAAATAAACCAAATTATGCCATACTTTTAGCTAAAAATATGTATGTTATTGTGCGATGCACATATTTTTTCTCAAAAACGGTATGTCTGGCGTGGTTTTGACCATAACAAGATTTGTAGAGGCATTCATTACGAACATTTTAAACCAAAAATCTTAATTCTAGGCCTAGTAGTTTCCGAGAAAATGAAAATAAACCAAATTATGCCATACTTTTAGCTAAAAATATGTATGTTATTGTGCGATGCACATATTTTTTCTCAAAAACGGTAAGTCTGGCGTGGTTTTGACCATAACAAGATTTGTAGAGGCATTCATTACGAACATTTTAAACCAAAAATCTTAATTCTAGGCCTAGTAGTTTCCGAGAAAATGGAAATAAACCAAATTATGCCATACTTTTAGCTGAAAATATGTAAAAATATGTATGTTATTGTGCGATACACATATTTTTTCTCAAAAACGGTAAGTCTGGCGTGGTTTTGACCATAACAAGATTTGTAGAGGCATTCATTACGAACATTTTAAACCAAAAATCTTAATTCTAGGCCTAGTAGTTTCCGAGAAAATGGAAATAAACCAAATTATGCCATACTTTTAGCTGAAAATATGTAAAAATATGTATGTTATTGTGCGATACACATATTTTTTCTCAAAAACGGTAAGTCTGGCGTGGTTTTGACCATAACAAGATTTGTAGAGGCATTCATTACGAACATTTTAAACCAAAAATCTTAATTCTAGGCCTAGTAGTTTCCGAGAAAATGGAAATAAACCAAATTATGCCATACTTTTAGCTAAAAATATGTATGTTATTGTGCGATGCACATATTTTTTCTCAAAAACGGTAAGTCTGGCGTGGTTTTGACCATAACAAGATTTGTAGAGGCATTCATTACGAACATTTTAAACCAAAAATCTTAATTCTAGGCCTAGTAGTTTCCGAGAAAATGGAAATAAACCAAATTATGCCATACTTTTAGCTAAAAATATGTATGTTATTGTGCGATGCACATATTTTTTCTCAAAAACGGTAAGTCTGGCGTGGTTTTGACCATAACAAGATTTGTAGAGGCATTCATTACGAACATTTTAAACCAAAAATCTTAATTCTAGGCCTAGTAGTTTCCGAGAAAATGGAAATAAACCAAATTATGCCATACTTTTAGCTGAAAATATGTAAAAATATGTATGTTATTGTGCGATACACATATTTTTTCTCAAAAACGGTAAGTCTGGCGTGGTTTTGACCATAACAAGATTTGTAGAGGCATTCATTACGAACATTTTAAACCAAAAATCTTAATTCTAGGCCTAGTAGTTTCCGAGAAAATGGAAATAAACCAAATTATGCCATACTTTTAGCTGAAAATATGTAAAAATATGTATGTTATTGTGCGATACACATATTTTTTCTCAAAAACGGTAAGTCTGGCGTGGTTTTGACCATAACAAGATTTGTAGAGGCATTCATTACGAACATTTTAAACCAAAAATCTTAATTCTAGGCCTAGTAGTTTCCGAGAAAATGGAAATAAACCAAATTATGCCATACTTTTAGCTGAAAATATGTAAAAATATGTATGTTATTGTGCGATACACATATTTTTTCTCAAAAACGGTAAGTCTGGCGTGGTTTTGACCATAACAAGATTTGTAGAGGCATTCATTACGAACATTTTAAACCAAAAATCTTAATTCTAGGCCTAGTAGTTTCCGAGAAAATGGAAATAAACCAAATTATGCCATACTTTTAGCTGAAAATATGTAAAAATATGTATGTTATTGTGCGATACACATATTTTTTCTCAAAAACGGTAAGTCTGGCGTGGTTTTGACCATAACAAGATTTGTAGAGGCATTCATTACGAACATTTTAAACCAAAAATCTTAATTCTAGGCCTAGTAGTTTCCGAGAAAATGGAAATAAACCAAATTATGCCATACTTTTAGCTGAAAATATGTAAAAATATGTATGTTATTGTGCGATACACATATTTTTTCTCAAAAACGGTAAGTCTGGCGTGGTTTTGACCATAACAAGATTTGTAGAGGCATTCATTACGAACATTTTAAACCAAAAATCTTAATACTAGGCCTAGTAGTTTCCGAGAAAATGAAAATAAACCAAATTATGCCATACTTTTAGCTGAAAATATGTAAAAATATGTATGTTATTGTGCGATACACATATTTTTTCTCAAAAACGGTAATTCTGGCGTGGTTTTGACCATAACAAGATTTGTAGAGGCATTCATTACGAACATTTTAAACCAAAAATCTTAATTCTAGGCCTAGTAGTTTCCGAGAAAATGGAAATAAACCAAATTATGCCATACTTTTAGCTGAAAATATGTAAAAATATGTATGTTATTGTGCGATACACATATTTTTTCTCAAAAACGGTAAGTCTGGCGTGGTTTTGACCATAACAAGATTTGTAGAGGCATTCATTACGAACATTTTAAACCAAAAATCTTAATTCTAGGCCTAGTAGTTTCCGAGAAAATGAAAATAAACCAAATTATGCCATACTTTTAGCTAAAAATATGTATGTTATTGTGCGATGCACATATTTTTTCTCAAAAACGGTAAGTCTGGCGTGGTTTTGACCATAACAAGATTTGTAGAGGCATTCATTACGAACATTTTAAACCAAAAATCTTAATTCTAGGCCTAGTAGTTTCCGAGAAAATGGAAATAAACCAAATTATGCCATACTTTTAGCTGAAAATATGTAAAAATATGTATGTTATTGTGCGATACACATACTTTTTCTCAAAAACGGTAAGTCTGGCGTGGTTTTGACCATAACAAGATTTGTAGAGGCATTCATTACGAACATTTTAAACCAAAAATCTTAATTCTAGGCCTAGTAGTTTCCGAGAAAATGGAAATAAACCAAATTATGCCATACTTTTAGCTAAAAATATGTATGTTATTGTGCGATGCACATATTTTTTCTCAAAAACGGTAAGTCTGGCGTGGTTTTGACCATAACAAGATTTGTAGAGGCATTCATTACGAACATTTTAAACCAAAAATCTTAATTCTAGGCCTAGTAGTTTCCGAGAAAATGAAAATAAACCAAATTATGCCATACTTTTAGCTAAAAATATGTATGTTATTGTGCGATGCACATATTTTTTCTCAAAAACGGTAAGTCTGGCGTGGTTTTGACCATAACAAGATTTGTAGAGGCATTCATTACGAACATTTTAAACCAAAAATCTTAATTCTAGGCCTAGTAGTTTCCGAGAAAATGGAAATAAACCAAATTATGCCATACTTTTAGCTGAAAATATGTAAAAATATGTATGTTATTGTGCGATACACATATTTTTTCTCAAAAACGGTAAGTCTGGCGTGGTTTTGACCATAACAAGATTTGTAGAGGCATTCATTACGAACATTTTAAACCAAAAATCTTAATTCTAGGCCTAGTAGTTTCCGAGAAAATGGAAATAAACCAAATTATGCCATACTTTTAGCTGAAAATATGTAAAAATATGTATGTTATTGTGCGATACACATATTTTTTCTCAAAAACGGTAAGTCTGGCGTGGTTTTGACCATAACAAGATTTGTAGAGGCATTCATTACGAACATTTTAAACCAAAAATCTTAATTCTAGGCCTAGTAGTTTCCGAGAAAATGGAAATAAACCAAATTATGCCATACTTTTAGCTGAAAATATGTAAAAATATGTATGTTATTGTGCGATACACATATTTTTTCTCAAAAACGGTAAGTCTGGCGTGGTTTTGACCATAACAAGATTTGTAGAGGCATTCATTACGAACATTTTAAACCAAAAATCTTAATTCTAGGCCTAGTAGTTTCCGAGAAAATGGAAATAAACCAAATTATGCCATACTTTTAGCTGAAAATATGTAAAAATATGTATGTTATTGTGCGATACACATATTTTTTCTCAAAAACGGTAATTCTGGCGTGGTTTTGACCATAACAAGATTTGTAGAGGCATTCATTACGAACATTTTAAACCAAAAATCTTAATTCTAGGCCTAGTAGTTTCCGAGAAAATGGAAATAAACCAAATTATGCCATACTTTTAGCTGAAAATATGTAAAAATATGTATGTTATTGTGCGATACACATATTTTTTCTCAAAAACGGTAAGTCTGGCGTGGTTTTGACCATAACAAGATTTGTAGAGGCATTCATTACGAACATTTTAAACCAAAAATCTTAATTCTAGGCCTAGTAGTTTCCGAGAAAATGAAAATAAACCAAATTATGCCATACTTTTAGCTAAAAATATGTATGTTATTGTGCGATGCACATATTTTTTCTCAAAAACGGTAAGTCTGGCGTGGTTTTGACCATAACAAGATTTGTAGAGGCATTCATTACGAACATTTTAAACCAAAAATCTTAATTCTAGGCCTAGTAGTTTCCGAGAAAATGGAAATAAACCAAATTATGCCATACTTTTAGCTGAAAATATGTAAAAATATGTATGTTATTGTGCGATACATATATTTTTTCTCAAAAACGGTAAGTCTGGCGTGGTTTTGACCATAACAAGATTTGTAGAGGCATTCATTACGAACATTTTAAACCAAAAATCTTAATTCTAGGCCTAGTAGTTTCCGAGAAAATGAAAATAAACCAAATTATGCCATACTTTTAGCTAAAAATATGTATGTTATTGTGCGATGCACATATTTTTTCTCAAAAACGGTAAGTCTGGCGTGGTTTTGACCATAACAAGATTTGTAGAGGCATTCATTACGAACATTTTAAACCAAAAATCTTAATTCTAGGCCTAGTAGTTTCCGAGAAAATGGAAATAAACCAAATTATGCCATACTTTTAGCTGAAAATATGTAAAAATATGTATGTTATTGTGCGATACACATATTTTTTCTCAAAAACGGTAAGTCTGGCGTGGTTTTGACCATAACAAGATTTGTAGAGGCATTCATTACGAACATTTTAAACCAAAAATCTTAATTCTAGGCCTAGTAGTTTCCGAGAAAATGGAAATAAACGAAATTATGCCATACTTTTAGCTGAAAATATGTAAAAATATGTATGTTATTGTGCGATACACATATTTTTTTTTTCAAAAACGGTAAGTCTGGCGTGGTTTTGACCATAACAAGATTTGTAGAGGCATTCATTACGAACATTTTAAACCAAAAATCTTAATTCTAGGCCTAGTAGTTTCCGAGAAAATGGAAATAAACCAAATTATGCCATACTTTTAGCTGAAAATATGTAAAAATATGTATGTTATTGTGCGATACACATATTTTTTCTCAAAAACGGTAAGTCTGGCGTGGTTTTGACCATAACAAGATTTGTAGAGGCATTCATTACGAACATTTTAAACCAAAAATCTTAATTCTAGGCCTAGTAGTTTCCGAGAAAATGGAAATAAACCAAATTATGCCATACTTTTAGCTGAAAATATGTAAAAATATGTATGTTATTGTGCGATACACATATTTTTTCTCAAAAACGGTAAGTCTGGCGTGGTTTTGACCATAACAAGATTTGTAGAGGCATTCATTACGAACATTTTAAACCAAAAATCTTAATTCTAGGCCTAGTAGTTTCCGAGAAAATGGAAATAAACCAAATTATGCCATACTTTTAGCTGAAAATATGTAAAAATATGTATGTTATTGTGCGATACACATATTTTTTCTCAAAAACGGTAAGTCTGGCGTGGTTTTGACCATAACAAGATTTGTAGAGGCATTCATTACGAACATTTTAAACCAAAAATCTTAATTCTAGGCCTAGTAGTTTCCGAGAAAATGGAAATAAACCAAATTATGCCATACTTTTAGCTGAAAATATGTAAAAATATGTATGTTATTGTGCGATACACATATTTTTTCTCAAAAACGGTAAGTCTGGCGTGGTTTTGACCATAACAAGATTTGTAGAGGCATTCATTACGAACATTTTAAACCAAAAATCTTAATTCTAGGCCTAGTAGTTTCCGAGAAAATGGAAATAAACCAAATTATGCCATACTTTTAGCTGAAAATATGTAAAAATATGTATGTTATTGCGATACACATATTTTTTCTCAAAAACGGTAAGTCTGGCGTGGTTTTGACCATAACAAGATTTGTAGAGGCATTCATTACGAACATTTTAAACCAAAAATCTTAATTCTAGGCCTAGTAGTTTCCGAGAAAATGAAAATAAACCAAATTATGCCATACTTTTAGCTAAAAATATGTATGTTATTGTGCGATGCACATATTTTTTCTCAAAAACGGTAAGTCTGGCGTGGTTTTGACCATAACAAGATTTGTAGAGGCATTCATTACGAACATTTTAAACCAAAAATCTTAATTCTAGGCCTAGTAGTTTCCGAGAAAATGAAAATAAACCAAATTATGCCATACTTTTAGCTAAAAATATGTATGTTATTGTGCGATGCACATATTTTTTCTCAAAAACGGTAAGTCTGGCGTGGTTTTGACCATAACAAGATTTGTAGAGGCATTCATTACGAACATTTTAAACCAAAAATCTTAATTCTAGGCCTAGTAGTTTCCGAGAAAATGGAAATAAACCAAATTATGCCATACTTTTAGCTGAAAATATGTAAAAATATGTATGTTATTGTGCGATACACATACTTTTTCTCAAAAACGGTAAGTCTGGCGTGGTTTTGACCATAACAAGATTTGTAGAGGCATTCATTACGAACATTTTAAACCAAAAATCTTAATTCTAGGCCTAGTAGTTTCCGAGAAAATGGAAATAAACCAAATTATGCCATACTTTTAGCTAAAAATATGTATGTTATTGTGCGATGCACATATTTTTTCTCAAAAACGGTAAGTCTGGCGTGGTTTTGACCATAACAAGATTTGTAGAGGCATTCATTACGAACATTTTAAACCAAAAATCTTAATTCTAGGCCTAGTAGTTTCCGAGAAAATGAAAATAAACCAAATTATGCCATACTTTTAGCTAAAAATATGTATGTTATTGTGCGATGCACATATTTTTTCTCAAAAACGGTAAGTCTGGCGTGGTTTTGACCATAACAAGATTTGTAGAGGCATTCATTACGAACATTTTAAACCAAAAATCTTAATTCTAGGCCTAGTAGTTTCCGAGAAAATGGAAATAAACCAAATTATGCCATACTTTTAGCTGAAAATATGTAAAAATATGTATGTTATTGTGCGATACACATATTTTTTCTCAAAAACGGTAAGTCTGGCGTGGTTTTGACCATAACAAGATTTGTAGAGGCATTCATTACGAACATTTTAAACCAAAAATCTTAATTCTAGGCCTAGTAGTTTCCGAGAAAATGGAAATAAACCAAATTATGCCATACTTTTAGCTGAAAATATGTAAAAATATGTATGTTATTGTGCGATACACATATTTTTTCTCAAAAACGGTAAGTCTGGCGTGGTTTTGACCATAACAAGATTTGTAGAGGCATTCATTACGAACATTTTAAACCAAAAATCTTAATTCTAGGCCTAGTAGTTTCCGAGAAAATGGAAATAAACCAAATTATGCCATACTTTTAGCTGAAAATATGTAAAAATATGTATGTTATTGTGCGATACACATATTTTTTCTCAAAAACGGTAAGTCTGGCGTGGTTTTGACCATAACAAGATTTGTAGAGGCATTCATTACGAACATTTTAAACCAAAAATCTTAATTCTAGGCCTAGTAGTTTCCGAGAAAATGGAAATAAACCAAATTATGCCATACTTTTAGCTGAAAATATGTAAAAATATGTATGTTATTGTGCGATACACATATTTTTTCTCAAAAACGGTAATTCTGGCGTGGTTTTGACCATAACAAGATTTGTAGAGGCATTCATTACGAACATTTTAAACCAAAAATCTTAATTCTAGGCCTAGTAGTTTCCGAGAAAATGGAAATAAACCAAATTATGCCATACTTTTAGCTGAAAATATGTAAAAATATGTATGTTATTGTGCGATACACATATTTTTTCTCAAAAACGGTAAGTCTGGCGTGGTTTTGACCATAACAAGATTTGTAGAGGCATTCATTACGAACATTTTAAACCAAAAATCTTAATTCTAGGCCTAGTAGTTTCCGAGAAAATGAAAATAAACCAAATTATGCCATACTTTTAGCTAAAAATATGTATGTTATTGTGCGATGCACATATTTTTTCTCAAAAACGGTAAGTCTGGCGTGGTTTTGACCATAACAAGATTTGTAGAGGCATTCATTACGAACATTTTAAACCAAAAATCTTAATTCTAGGCCTAGTAGTTTCCGAGAAAATGGAAATAAACCAAATTATGCCATACTTTTAGCTGAAAATATGTAAAAATATGTATGTTATTGTGCGATACATATATTTTTTCTCAAAAACGGTAAGTCTGGCGTGGTTTTGACCATAACAAGATTTGTAGAGGCATTCATTACGAACATTTTAAACCAAAAATCTTAATTCTAGGCCTAGTAGTTTCCGAGAAAATGAAAATAAACCAAATTATGCCATACTTTTAGCTAAAAATATGTATGTTATTGTGCGATGCACATATTTTTTCTCAAAAACGGTAAGTCTGGCGTGGTTTTGACCATAACAAGATTTGTAGAGGCATTCATTACGAACATTTTAAACCAAAAATCTTAATTCTAGGCCTAGTAGTTTCCGAGAAAATGGAAATAAACCAAATTATGCCATACTTTTAGCTGAAAATATGTAAAAATATGTATGTTATTGTGCGATACACATATTTTTTCTCAAAAACGGTAAGTCTGGCGTGGTTTTGACCATAACAAGATTTGTAGAGGCATTCATTACGAACATTTTAAACCAAAAATCTTAATTCTAGGCCTAGTAGTTTCCGAGAAAATGGAAATAAACCAAATTATGCCATACTTTTAGCTGAAAATATGTAAAAATATGTATGTTATTGTGCGATACACATATTTTTTTTTTCAAAAACGGTAAGTCTGGCGTGGTTTTGACCATAACAAGATTTGTAGAGGCATTCATTACGAACATTTTAAACCAAAAATCTTAATTCTAGGCCTAGTAGTTTCCGAGAAAATGGAAATAAACCAAATTATGCCATACTTTTAGCTGAAAATATGTAAAAATATGTATGTTATTGTGCGATACACATATTTTTTTCTCAAAAACGGTAAGTCTGGCGTGGTTTTGACCATAACAAGATTTGTAGAGGCATTCATTACGAACATTTTAAACCAAAAATCTTAATTCTAGGCCTAGTAGTTTCCGAGAAAATGGAAATAAACCAAATTATGCCATACTTTTAGCTGAAAATATGTAAAAATATGTATGTTATTGTGCGATACACATATTTTTTCTCAAAAACGGTAAGCTCTGGCGTGGTTTTGACCATAACAAGATTTGTAGAGGCATTCATTACGAACATTTTAAACCAAAAATCTTAATTCTAGGCCTAGTAGTTTCCGAGAAAATGGAAATAAACCAAATTATGCCATACTTTTAGCTGAAAATATGTAAAAATATGTATGTTATTGTGCGATACACATATTTTTTCTCAAAAACGGTAAGTCTGGCGTGGTTTTGACCATAACAAGATTTGTAGAGGCATTCATTACGAACATTTTAAACCAAAAATCTTAATTCTAGGCCTAGTAGTTTCCGAGAAAATGGAAATAAACCAAATTATGCCATACTTTTAGCTGAAAATATGTAAAAATATGTATGTTATTGTGCGATACACATATTTTTTCTCAAAAACGGTAAGTCTGGCGTGGTTTTGACCATAACAAGATTTGTAGAGGCATTCATTACGAACATTTTAAACCAAAAATCTTAATTCTAGCCTAGTAGTTTCCGAGAAAATGGAAATAAACCAATTATGCCATACTTTTAGCTGAAAATATGTAAAAATATGTATGTTATTGCGATACACATATTTTTTCTCAAAAACGGTAAGTCTGGCGTGGTTTTGACCATAACAAGATTTGTAGAGGCATTCATTACGAACATTTTAAACCAAAAATCTTAATTCTAGGCCTAGTAGTTTCCGAGAAAATGAAAATAAACCAAATTATGCCATACTTTTAGCTAAAAATATGTATGTTATTGTGCGATGCACATATTTTTTCTCAAAAAACGGTAAGTCTGGCGTGGTTTTGACCATAACAAGATTTGTAGAGGCATTCATTACGAACATTTTAAACCAAAAATCTTAATTCTAGGCCTAGTAGTTTCCGAGAAAATGGAAATAAACCAAATTATGCCATACTTTTAGCTGAAAATATGTAAAAATATGTATGTTATTGTGCGATACACATATTTTTCTCAAAAACGGTAAGTCTGGCGTGGTTTTGACCATAACAAGATTTGTAGAGGCATTCATTACGAACATTTTAAACCAAAAATCTTAATTCTAGGCCTAGTAGTTTCCGAGAAAATGGAAATAAACCAAATTATGCCATACTTTTAGCTGAAAATATGTATGTTATTGTGCGATGCACATATTTTTTCTCAAAAACGGTAAGTCTGGCGTGGTTTTGACATAACAAGATTTGTAGAGGCATTCATTACGAACATTTTAAACCAAAAATCTTAATTCTAGGCCTAGTAGTTTCCGAGAAAATGGAAATAAACCAAATTATGCCATACTTTTAGCTGAAAATATGTAAAAATATGTATGTTATTGTGCGATACACATATTTTTTCTCAAAAACGGTAAGTCTGGCGTGGTTTTGACCATAACAAGATTTGTAGAGGCATTCATTACGAACATTTTAAACCAAAAATCTTAATTCTAGGCCTAGTAGTTTCCGAGAAAATGAAAATAAACCAAATTATGCCATACTTTTAGCTAAAAATATGTATGTTATTGTGCGATGCACATATTTTTTCTCAAAAACGGTAAGTCTGGCGTGGTTTTGACCATAACAAGATTTGTAGAGGCATTCATTACGAACATTTTAAACCAAAAATCTTAATTCTAGGCCTAGTAGTTTCCGAGAAAATGGAAATAAACCAAATTATGCCATACTTTTAGCTAAAAATATGTATGTTATTGTGCGATGCACATATTTTTTCTCAAAAACGGTAAGTCTGGCGTGGTTTTGACCATAACAAGATTTGTAGAGGCATTCATTACGAACATTTTAAACCAAAAATCTTAATTCTAGGCCTAGTAGTTTCCGAGAAAATGAAAATAAACCAAATTATGCCATACTTTTAGCTAAAAATATGTATGTTATTGTGCGATGCACATATTTTTTCTCAAAAACGGTAAGTCTGGCGTGGTTTTGACCATAACAAGATTTGTAGAGGCATTCATTACGAACATTTTAAGCCAAAAATCTTATTTCTAGGCCTAGTAGTTTCCGAGAAAATGAAAATAAACCAAATTATGCCATACTTTTAGCTAAAAATATGTATGTTATTGTGCGATGCACATATTTTTTTCTCAAAAAACGGTAAGTCTGGCGTGGTTTTGACCATAACAAGATTTGTAGAGGCATTCATTACGAACATTTTAAACCAAAAATCTTAATTCTAGGCCTAGTAGTTTCCGAGAAAATGAAAATAAACCAAATTATGCCATACTTTTAGCTAAAAATATGTATGTTATTGTGCGATGCACATATTTTTTCTCAAAAACGGTAAGTCTGGCGTGGTTTTGACCATAACAAGATTTGTAGAGGCATTCATTACGAACATTTTTAAACCAAAAATCTTAATTCTAGGCCTAGTAGTTTCCGAGAAAATGGAAATAAACCAAATTATGCATACTTTTAGCTGAAAATATGTAAAAATATGTATGTTATTGTGCGATGCACATATTTTTTCTCAAAAACGGTAAGTCTGGCGTGGTTTTGACCATAACAAGATTTGTAGAGGCATTCATTACGAACATTTTAAACCAAAAATCTTAATTCTAGGCCTAGTAGTTTCCGAGAAAATGGAAATAAACCAAATTATGCCATACTTTTAGCTAAAAATATGTATGTTATTGTGCGATGCACATATTTTTTCTCAAAAATAGTAAGTCTGGCGTGGTTTTGACCATAACAAGATTTGTAGAGGCATTCATTACGAACATTTTAAACCAAAAATCTTAATTCTAGGCCTAGTAGTTTCCGAGAAAATGAAAATAAACCAAATTATGCCATACTTTTAGCTAAAAATATGTATGTTATTGTGCGATGCACATATTTTTTCTCAAAAATAGTAAGTCTGGCGTGGTTTTGACCATAACAAGATTTGTAGAGGCATTCATTACGAACATTTTAAAACCAAAAATCTTAATTCTAGGCCTAGTAGTTTCCGAGAGAAATGGAAATAAACCAAATTATGCCATACTTTTAGCTGAAAATATGTAAAAATATGTATGTTATTGTGCGATACACATATTTTTCTCAAAAACGGTAAGTCTGGCGTGGTTTTGACCATAACAAGATTTGTAGAGGCATTCATTACGAACATTTTAAACCAAAAATCTTAATTCTAGGCCTAGTAGTTTCCGAGAAAATGGAAATAAACCAAATTATGCCATACTTTTAGCTGAAAATATGTAAAAATATGTATGTTATTGTGCGATGCACATATTTTTTCTCAAAAACGGTAAGTCTGGCGTGGTTTTGACCATAACAAGATTTGTAGAGGCATTCATTACGAACATTTTAAACCAAAAATCTTAATTCTAGGCCTAGTAGTTTCCGAGAAAATGGAAATAAACCAAATTATGCCATACTTTTAGCTGAAAATATGTATGTTATTGTGCGATGCACATATTTTTTTCTCAAAAACGGTAAGTCTGGCGTGGTTTTGACCATAACAAGATTTGTAGAGGCATTCATTACGAACATTTTAAACCAAAAATCTTAATTCTAGGCCTAGTAGTTTCCGAGAAAATGGAAATAAACCAAATTATGCCATACTTTTAGCTGAAAATATGTAAAAATATGTATGTTATTGTGCGATACACATATTTTTTCTCAAAAACGGTAAGTCTGGCGTGTTTTTGACCATAACAAGATTTGTAGAGGCATTCATTACGAACATTTTAAACCAAAAATCTTAATTCTAGGCCTAGTAGTTTCCGAGAAAATGGAAATAAACCAAATTATGCCATACTTTTAGCTGAAAATATGTATGTTATTGTGCGATGCACATATTTTTTCTCAAAAACGGTAAGGTCTGGCGTGGTTTTGACCGTAACAAGATTTGTAGAGGCATTCATTACGAACATTTTAAACCAAAAATCTTAATTCTAGGCCTAGTAGTTTCCGAGAAAATGGAAATAAACCAAATTATGCCA